>JAJPUD010014788.1:7214-31073 GCA_023553655.1 Myrmecobius fasciatus
CTTCCTTCCTTCCTTCCTTCCTTCCTTCCTTCCTTCCTTCCTTCCTTTCTGGTCACTTCTTACAGAATAATAATATTCCATAAGTTTCATATACCATAACATATTCAGCCATTCTCCAACTGATGGGTATCCATTCAATTTCCAGTTTCTAGCCACTACAAAAGGGGCTGCCACAAACATTTTTGCACATGGGGGCCCCCTTTTCTCCCTTTAGATCTCTTTGGGATATAAGCCCAGTAGAAATACTGCTGGGTCAAAGGATGTGTACAAATTGATAACTTTCAGAGCATAGTTCCAAGTTGTTTTCCAAAATGTTTGGATCCATTCACAATTCCACCAGCAATGAATGTGTTGCAGTTTTCCCACATCCCCTCCAATATTCGTCATTTTCTTTTCCTATCATTTTACCAATCTGACAGGCGTGTAGTAGTATCTCAGAGTTGTCTTAATTTGCATTTCTCTGATCAATAATGATTTGGAGCACCTTTTCATATGACTACAAATAGTTTGAATTTCTTCATCTAAAAATTGTCTCTTCATATCCTTTGACCATTTATCAATGGGGAATAGCTTGAATTGTTTCTTATAAATTTGAGTTGATTCTCTATATATTTTAGAAATGAGGCCTTTATCAGAACCTTTGAATGTAAAAATGTTTTCTCAATTTATTGCTTCCCTTCTAATCTTGTCTGCATTAGTTTTGTTTGTACAAAATCTTTTTAACTTAATATAATCAAAATTATCAATTTTGTGATCAATAATGATCACTAGTTCTGCTTCAGTCACAAATTCCTTCCTTCTTCACAGATCTGGGAGGTAAACTATCCTATGCTCTTCTAATTTGTTTATAATATCATTCTTTATATCTAGATTATGAACCCATTTTGACCTTATCTTGCTATACAGTGTTAAGTATGGATCAATGCCTAGTTTTGGCCACATTCTTTTTCAATTTTTCCAGCAGTTTTTGTCAAATAGTGATTTCTTATCGCCAAAATTGGGGTCTTTGCATTTGTCACCACTAGATGACTATAGTCATTGACTATTTTGTCCTTTGAACATAACCTATTCCACTAATCATCTACTCTGTTTCTTAGCCAGTACCAAATGGTTTTGATGACTGTTGCTTTATAGTTTTAGCCTTGGCACAGCCGGGCCACCTTCATTTCCTTTTTTGTTTTTTTTTTTTGGTTTTTTTTTCCATCAATTCACTTGAATTTTTGATTTTTTTTTCTTCCACATGAATTTTGTTATTATTTTTTCTAGATTAATAAAATAGCTTCTGGGGAGTTTGATTGGTATAGCACTAAATACATAGATTACTTTAGGTAGTATTGTCGTTTTTATTTTATTTGCTTGGCTTATCTAAGAGCACTTGATATTTTTCCAGTTGTTCAGATCTGACTTTATTTGTATTGAAAATGTTTTGTAGTTTTGCTTATGTAGTTCTTGACTTTTCCTTGGCATAAAGATTCCCAAATATTTTATACTATCAACAGTTATTTTAAATGGAATTTCTTTGTATCTCTTGTTGTTGGATTTTGTGAGTAATGTATAAAAATGCTGATGATTCATGGGAATTTATTTTGTATCCTGCAACTTTGCTAAAATTGTGGATTATTTCTAATAGTTTTTTTTTAGTTGATTCTCTAGGGTTTTCTAAGTATACCATCATATTATCTTCAAAGAGTGATAATTTGGTTTCCTCACTACCTACTCTAATTCCTTTAATCTCTTTGACTTCTCTTATTGCCAAACCCAGCATTTTTAATACAATGTTGAATAGTAATGGTGATAGTGGGCATCCTTGTTTCACCCCTGTAAGTTTCTAATTTTTATCACCACAAAAGAGCTACTAGAAATATTTTTTATACAACTAGATTTTTTTTTTCCTTTTTCTTTGATCTTTTTGGGATACATATTTAGGAATGCTATTGTTGGTCAAAAGATATGTGTGACTTTATAAAGTGTGGATATAGTTAAATTGTTTTTCTTTATATTTAAATAGCAATTATATACATTGCTACCATTATTCTCTTCACTTTGCTTTGCATCAGTTAATTTTCTGAAAGTCATTTTCTATTTCTTCTCATTTCAAAATATTCTATCACATGCAGATAACATAATTTGTCAACTGTTCCCACTTTAATTTAGTTCTTTGTCATATCAAAGAAGTACTGCCACATATATTTTTGCATATATTGCTGCTTTCCATTTGTCTTTAAATTTGTTAATGTTATTTACCCATTAATGGTATATCTAGATCAAAAAATATTCATAATTTACTGTGTTTTGAGTTAGAGTTACCAATTGCTTTCCAGGATAATTCAACCAATTCACTGTTTCAACAAAAATGTATTAATGCACATATTTTCGCAGAATATCTCTGCTAATCTCATTGTTTTTTTCTGTCTTCACTAATCTGATGGATATAGTGGGAACTTTGTAGGTGTTTTAATTTCCATATTTCATAGCAGTCATTTTTGATGACTATTTAATTTTTTCTTTGCTATTTTTACTTTTAAAAGTTATTCATATCAAGAAAAATATTTTGCCATTAAAAAGGCAGAACAAAAATAGGTAAGCAGGAACTCCTTTTGTGAGAATTGCATCTGCCTGTAAGGAATGAATTCAAATCACTTGGGATATGCAAATTCTTGATCATACTTGAATTGACTCGGGGAACTGGAAATGTTGAATATATAGATATCTTCAAATATTTGGGAGTTGTCAAGTCAAAAGACATTACAAGCATTAATTCTGACCTTAGAGAATAGAAGTAGGAGTAATAAATCAATATCACAAGAAAGAAGACTTTTTCTCCATAATTTTGGGAAGCATTTCTAAATCATTTCAGTTGTTCCAAAATAAAATGGCCTGACTTGGAAAGAGTAATTTCCTTGTCATTAGAAACCTTCAAGGAGATGCTAGATACATTTTATAGTTGCCACAAAGAGGATTCATATTTGGGACTAAAATATATCCATAAGTATTTTCTCAGTTGTTTTAAGCACCAATGATCTCAAATGTGGAAAGAATCTTGAGGGCTAGCTTTACTAACTTATGTTTGGAAAAACACAACAAAATTGAAATATAGAAACAGAGCCTTTGGTAAGATCTACTAAGCCATAATTTAGTATCTGCTGGACCACATCTTTATGATAAGTACCTGCCATTGTTAACTTCTTTTTCTACTTATATCAGTCTTAATTTACAGGTTTGCAATTTCTTCCCATTGCTTTTAATTCTGTTCTATGATGTTAAAAATAACAAGTCTGTTGCTAATGTGGGATTAGAAAATTTCATACATCAAAAGTTTAGTATACTTATAATACCAGTATAATAGTTATAACATACTTATTTTCTCCAGATAATCACTCTTAGTTACTTTGGACAATTTAAGGTTGAATGTTCTTTAAGCTTTTATTAGCTTTCTTTTATTTCTTAGAATGCTCTCAAGCCACTCCATATTTTCTTAATTTTGATGTCCTCACTGAATATAGCATTTGAAACTATTTCAAATATGGTTTAACCAGAGAAAAAGTAAAGCCTCCCTCATCTTTATTTTCTCCCTGGAAGTTCTACCTCTCTATTAATATCTTTATGTTATTTGTATTAATACCTTCACATTAAATATAGTTCACTCTAACTTCCACATTTTAAAAGGATTATTTGCCATGTCCCTTATGTTTTACTTGAGAATTGCTGCTGTTTTTTTCTGAAGCCAACTGAAAGGATTTTACATTTACACTCATTAGAATCAGCTCAAATGTTCTGTCAGGATCTTTTTGCATCCTGACTCTTCCATTAGCTATACTTTCCAGCTTTGTGACATTAGCAAATTTAATAAGCAGGCATTTATATTCTTCATCACAAATAATTATTAGTAATGTTTTGTTTAAGCAAAGCAATGCAACACAAAAATCCCTTGGGAACTTTGCAAGCTAATTTCTTTTCTCTTTTTACCTAGGATGATCTCCAATGAAAAGAAGCCTATATTAAAAGTCCCAGCAGTGGTCAATTATAGAGTCAAAGGTAGTTCTTGCCATGTTGCAAATGGTAACCTATTTGTTTTGGCCCATATTTTGCAACTCTCATCTTCCTATAAATTTGCCACAATAGCAACTTAATGTTATATATCTTGCTTTTCTTCCATTCCCTTGATATATCATGGATAACAAACTGTATGTTTGTCCACTGGCTATCTCTTTCTCTCACTATGTTACTAGCTCTTTTTTCCTCAGTCATGTAATTCTTTGATAATATATCTCATATTAACTCTCCAATGCAATTATTTCTATATAAGATTGTAGAGTATATTTACATACATGGCATATCTCACTGCTGCCTTTTAAATGATCCTTAACTTTAATTCTTTAGAAAAAATTTTACATTTACTATTCTTTAGAAACATTTTAAGGGAATTATTATGCAAAATCATTGGAATGATCTCACTGTCAAAAAAATGTCATTATTTCAAATAGAGTTCTGAGGTTCTTAAAAGAAATTTGTAATTTCCAAAAGATGCTTCTACATTTCAGAAATGACTTGTCCTAAATAAATATAATTGACAAAAGGATCTAGGGATATAGTGTTTATATTTTTTCTTACTCTGTACCTTTTGTCATATTGCCAGTGTTGAAGCAGATATAAAGTAAAGAATATATAATAATGCTGTTTTTCTTCTTTCTGGGGGCAATAGTAGACTTTTCTTTTTGCCTTACATGAGACTGCTGATTATTTCACAAAAATATTAATTTAATATTAGAACAGGGGTTTCAACAATTGTTGAATAATACATTTAATTTAATTTAAATAAACTTATGGACACTGTATTCATAGTGCATGAATATCTTTTTAAATGCATCTTAATTTGCTCAGGGTTGCAATATTATACAAAAATTTGTAGATGTATGTATGCAAATTTCTCCAAATACTTGCACTCTTTGAAATAGTGGAAAATACTATCTCCAGAGTGGGTAGAGTTTGGTACTCACCTGGATTCTGTCACTAACAGATTATGAAACATTGGGCATATTGCCTAATTAATCTCCAATTCAACTTTGTAATTTCTTAAATTATTTCTAAATCTTATCTAGGTTTATCCCTTAGCATTTTTGAAATGCAAACTTTACTAGAGGAAAGGAATGTTACATTGCTTTTCTTCTTCAAATTTAACAGTGAATCTTGTTAAACAAGACATTCAAGTTTTGGTATTTCCTTTCTAATTAAGAATGGCATCCCCATGAGTTCACTGAATGTCTCATCTTGTTAAGATTAAGTCTTCAGTGGCTGTTAGATTTGCTTTTGCCTGTGTTTCAGAAAGTGTCAGATTGCTTACCAAGGTGGAGTAGCAAATGTTGAATAGATTTATAGAAAACAGCTGTTAGGTAACTTACAATCATATTTGATTAAATGACAAAATTTTATTATATACAAAATGCTCTAAGATACTATGAAGCAATGAAATTGAGAGTTCATCTTGTTTTCATGTTTTTTTGTTTTTGGAAATATAAATGTTCATAAACACAGTGGGGAGGAGATCTTTAATTTCTATCAGTATAAAAAATACCTGGAGTGGAAACTCTCTGTATACGGTGATTAATGTAATCATGAAGCATGCATTAGCTTATTACTATATGTCAAGCACTATGTTATGTACTAGATGAGCAAAGACAAAACTGAAAATTTATTAGCTAATAAGGAGCATACATTTTATTGTGAGATACAGCATAAACATATCAAATTCACTGAGATTTGTCTCCAATGATAAATAGTTAAGTGATTTACCTTTTGTCACAGTTAGTATGTGCCAAAATCAGGATGAGATTCTATCCTTTTCTGTCTCCAAGATCTGCCATCCTCCCATGCATACGGATACATACTTGCCAAATAATTAAAATAACAATGTCCATTTTAGGTAAAATTTTTAAATACACAAAATTTATCATTGGAAATTCCTCTTTCTTTCTTTGCCTTTTCTAGTCATTTAGTTTTCTGCTATTTCATTTTACAAATGAATTCATCTTCTCATTTTTCTTCTTCCCTTGAAATCTGCCCAGGTTTTTGTCAAGAATCGCATGCTACTGGGACCTTAGAAATAACTGTGTCAACAAAAATAGGTGTAAACTGAAATTTATTTTAGAGGATAGAGGGCATTCAGTCCATGACTGAACTACCAGTCAACTTCAGGCCAGGAAGAAGTTGTTTCCATTGTTTAATACATTTTTATAAAATCAGTTGATTGACATTAATTAACAACTTACTAAGTGAGTAACAAGGTACATTGAAAAATGAGAAAATGCTGCCCAACTCCTCCTCCATCCTCCACCACACACGTATATACCTCTCCTGATTCTGCAAAGGAAGTCTCCTGTAGTATTGTGAGGATACAAAGTATTCTCTGTTATTTTTTTCTTTTTAATTAATAGCTGTACAGAGAATATTTGTTTCAAAATCTGTAATCACAGATTAGCAAATAGGTGGGAGACAATATCCCTCATTTTACCACCTTATGTTGAGGTGATAAAACAACAAGGTTTGGTCCATGTTGCAGGTATGGTGAAAGAATTCTCAAACTTTGTTAGTCTCCAAGTTAAGGGACAAAAGATTGATTATGCAGACAAAATCAGGCTAAATTCCAAAAAAAAATTAGCAATGAAACAAGAGAAAAGAAATGACTTTATCCAGTTTTTCATGCCATTGATAGGCTAATTTTATGGCCCAGAGATAGAACCTGGGAGTGGTGTCAGGAATTTGGTTATCACTGACCAACAGTCAGTAATGTTTATAGGACTATTCTAAGGCCAGAATACTTGAAATCATTGACAGATTGTTTAGAACAATAGCATTATTTGGTCAGAGGGCCTCAGAATCATTAATATATAGTTTCTAAAATCTAAGGGAAGAAATATTATTATATTGCTAGGCCAGAGAACTTTTACAATCATTGACAGACAGATTGCCAGAACAATGACATTCCAAAGTGTGTGGTTGGGAGACCTTGGGATCACAGATTACGAAACCAGAAGACTAGAATCACTGAGAGATTGTTAGGACAAACTTCCACAAAGTCAGGGGCTAGTGTCTAGCTAGTGCTGTCTCCCCTAGAAATTATACTCCTTCATTTCCCTTTTCAAGCACTTTGAAATCCCCAATTCATTTGGGACAAAGGGATGGAGTTCTCATCTTCTGGAGCTTTTTCATGCTAAGGTGTGTAGAGCTGTCCCTCCCTGAGGGTGTGGGGGGGTGGGGGGGTCAGATGGAGGAGGTGACTTGAAGATGGCAGCAGCAATATTTTAAGGGATGTTGAGTGTCAGAATCAATTAACCCACAGCATTCAGGTTGAATAAGAAGTTGGAAGTTTATAGCTTGGAGTCTGACAGAAGCAAATCTCACAAGTAGGTTAAAAATGCAGGGGCCAAATATGAGCACGAAAAGAATAATTAAAATTTGATAGGAATTAGTAGGGACAATATCCAGGAACCTCACCCAGAGAAAAGCTGGGGAAGGAGATGAGATTTTCATGAATGTCACATCCAGCCAGCTTTCTCTGAGATCCTCTTGGTATGAAGCTCCACCTTCCCTGACCTGTTGATGTACAAGCAGCAGAAGGTATTGACAAGGGCACAGACACCACTACTGGTGGCAAGAATATTATCCAAGGCCAACCTGTTATCTAAAACCATGTTAACAAGAGCATCCAGAGGTTTTGGATCTTTCTTTGAGAGTGTGCAGTTTCATTGGCCAGTTGGTTGATTGTGGCAGATGTAAACATATCCCTTAGGTGTAGAGATGGTACTTGAGGTCAAGTTTTGTAGTAACTTCCTAGTTAGTTGTCCCCAAGGATGATTATAATCACATGGCTTTATACCAATAAGAATGTTAGTTCTCAGGAAGTTATGAAGAAGCTTCAAGGAAGGTGGTATAGAAGCATTATGAGTGAGTTTGCTAGTATAATTTTGGAATGGATATTCTACCATTATTCCTTGGGATGGCTCATAGTCACAGATACAGTGAGCTACAGGGGTTGAGATACATAGATAAGATCTTTTCCAGCAAGAAAAACAGGGGATAGTTAGGTTAAAGTTATTCCCCTGGGGGGGGGGGTAGCTAGTACAAATAGAGTGGCATCCAGGATGGAGATGGTGGCATTTGGAAATGAAGCCTTTGCAAAATAAATGTGTTATGTCATATATGTGGGCTGCCTTGAGGATAATGATGGCACATACAACAATTTTGAATGCCCTCACTTCCCCCAGCATTCCCTAGCCTGACTAGGGAATCCCAATCAAGGGGAAGTGTGTCAGGACCTTAAATAGAATCACAGAGGGGATTGGCAATAATCCCATAAAATCCAAATTCTGAAGAAACCAGCCATGCCCAGAAATGTGCCTAACTGTTTCTTTGAGTCAGATTCAGAGACAGATAAAATTGTTTGCTTTCTCTCCTCTATGACAGAACAGAAGGTGGGAATTAATTCATGGTCCAAATATTTGCCAGATTAAGAAGCAATGTGGGCTTTGGATAATGAAATCCTATAGCCCCTAAAGTCCAGAAAGTTAAGAGTTTTTATGGCAGAAGCTAAAGAAGCCTCTTGGTTGGGGATATCATTCACACACTGAATAAAATTGCTGCTAAGCAGCTTTAAATCTCTTAAATATTTAGCCAATGCCTGTCCAAATATGTAGGGATTATTCCAAAAGCCTTGGGGTAAAACATACCCATGTTAATTCCTGAGGGAGTTCCCCTGCTTTTGCCCATTTGAAGGCAAAAAGAAATTGTGAGTTTTTATGCAATTATGTGCAAAAGAAAGCATCTTTAAGATCTAGAGTAGAAAACCATTTTGTGTCCCCCCAGGGTCTGAATGAGTATAGTATAAGGATTAGGAACAATAGGGTAAATTGGAATTGCCACCTCATTAACTGCTCTGAGGTCCTGTACCATACAAAACTCCCCATTTGATTTCCTAATGGGGAGGATGGGAGTATTGCAGAGAGACTCACAAGAAACTAAAAATTTGCACTTAATAAATTTCTCAGTCAGGTGCTGTAATCCCTCCCTGGCCTCTGGCTTTATTGGGTATTGGTATCTATGAGGGAACATGCTAGTATCCCTTAGAGGCACTAAAGCTGGGGTGGTATGAGTGGCAAATCCAGGGATTTCTTGGTCCCAGACCGAATGTGGGAGGCCTTTGAGAAAAGCACAGAAAGTTCACCCAGAGGCCTGAGAAGGGAAACATTCCAGGGGAATTTAACAAAGAGGCGGAAATAAGAAGAAATTATGCTGCTTGACAGTGGACTAAAGTTACAAAGGAGGCAGAATCAAGGAGAAAATTTTATAGCAAAAAGAAACAAAGATTGGATTGATATGCTAATATTATGGTTTGGAGCTAGATTTTGAAGAGGGGTAGGGGTGGCTTAGTTCCCATCATTGGTTCTACAGTTTACTGACCAACAGAATCAGTATTAAATTAAAGCAATTAGTCAGCTTTGTGCCACTCCCAAGGCTGGGTAGCCTTAGGGTTTTTCAGGCTTTGCAACTTCCTCATTCCTTACAAGTCTGAGATCCAAATCCAAAACTTTTTAGGTGCTCCAATCTCAGACACCTTGGTTTCTCAGATGTGGCTGGCTGCAGTCTCATACAATTCCAACTCAAGGGTTGCTATGGCTCAAATTTCCTTCCTGGAATCTGAAATTAAAGACAAAATCCCCTGGTTCTTCAGAGATATGTCAGCAGCAGCTGCATCTCCTGGATCCTCAAATATCTGCTTAGTGGTTTCTTGACATTATATAAGTAGTCTTATAGAGAATTCTGGCCCAGAATGATTAGACCCTCTGCTTTGATTATCAATCATTAACAACATTATAAGAATTTAGAATCACAGGTTGCTTTATCCAAAGCTACTTGCATTTTTCGCTGCATTTGGGACAAAAGGATTTTTGTTTGTTTCTTTGTTTTTGTAGGGGGTGTGTGGTTTTTCCTTCTGAATTTTCGGGTATCATTAAGGTATTTGAGAAGTATTTGGGGGCCATAGTTGCTTTCTTATTATTCCTGAAGTCACTAATATGAAATATCAGCTGGAAACTGTATGGTATCATTACTTAGTAATTGCTTCATCTAAACTAATAAAAGTCCTTTCAAATAAAACTTAAGGACTGACCTTGATTACCTTTAGTTGATTTACAATCCTACTGTTTTTTTTTTTTTTTGTTTTGTAATTTGAGCTAAATTGTATTTCAAAAATGTAATTTATAACAATGACATTCTTCTTCAAGTTTAATTTCATGCTTACTTCCCTCTCTTTGCTTCTCCTATGAATTTGTTACTTTTAAACTTCTATTAACGTATTTCAGTTCTTTGGGGATCAAGTTAATGTTTGTTTTTTTCCCCCCACATAAATTAATTTACATGTAACTATTTTTGTCAAGGCTTAGACAAGCTATTGTATGACAGAGTTTAAAGACTGGAAGTTATATTCTTCCCTAGTCCTGTAAGAATGGAAGGACAGGTTTTTTTCTGCTTTAGGGAAAATTTTTAGAAAAAAGTTTTGGTTTTTTTTCCGCTAGAGGAGACACATCAGTAGTAGAGTGCTTCCTCTAGCCAAGTGGGATAGTAACATTGAGGCAAATAGAAGCAGTGGAAATCTTTAATTTCCTTCCTCAAACTCTTATTCCATTTGGTAGAGCTAAAGGAGCAAACTGTAAGGCCTAATTTTTGTTGTTGTTGTTGTTGTTGTTGTTTTTTAATCGCAGATGTGTGTGACACACATATGAAGTAACTGTCTGACTTTATCCTTTTCCATGATGTTATTTCATATATGGGTGACGAAAACATTTTTTTTTTGAGTATTCTTTTATTGTGTGGTAACATTGGAACTTTTATAAAAGAATATTTTCTTCAAAAGATATAATAACAAATATACATATGAATTCCCCCAATACATGGGAAGCATAATCTTTCCCCTTACCTCACCATTTCAGCTTTTGGGGGAGTCCAATTCTAGTTTAGCTCACTTCATATAAAGCACGGTACTGAGTTATGAGTCTCAAACCTATCTTGGACTTGAGTCCTAAGATCTCTAGCTTCTCTAGTCTTCGCTGAATGCTGTATGAAATTTTCTACTTGAAATCCTGGCTTTAAGATCTCTATGATTTGAATTTTTGTACTGTGGAGATTACCTTTGGCACTTGAAACTGAGCTTGAAAGACCCAGGAGAGGACACAAACATAGCAGCTCCAGGTCTATTTATGGAAGCAGGAGTCAGAGACAGAAGGTAGTAGAAGTCTTTCCTTTCTCAATCTTTCAGTTTGTGGTCTCATTGTGGATAAACTGGTATCTTCATCTCTGCATGCAAGAGAAAAGAGACAAAGCGGAAAGAGAAACCAAAAGATCATGTATCTCACCAATTGAAGATGCTATTTGTTTTGATTAAGCAACTATACAAAAGAGACTGTCTGTATCCATCCATTACATAGAGGAAACAATGGTCTGCATGTTAAGCAAGATGAACATGCTTCAATGAACCCTCAGAATGTTTTCACATTTGGTGATTTGGCCTTGAGTAGATAAGCTCTGGGTACAGTGTTAATAATAACAAACAACAGTAATAATAGTTAAAATATGTAGTACTTTGAGGTCTGCAAAGTTCTTTATAACTATTATCTTATTTTCTCAATACAACAATCCTGAACAGTAAGTGCTATTAGCAGTTCCATTTCAGAAGGGCAGAAACAGTCAAACATAGGTTACATGTTCTAATAAATGCCTGAGTCTGCATTTGAACTCAGGTCTTCCTGACCTCATTTTCTAGACAAGCATTCAGTATATCATACCACCTAGTTGTTAAAGACTGCAAACCTGTATTTGATCTCATCTTTTGTGTTTCTTTATTTGTAGACATCAGATATTTCCAGGAGCAACTCAAGTATGATTCTTCTTTAACAAGGACTAAGATGCCACCTTTCATCCCATTGTTAAAGCATTTTAATTTTCTGGTCAGTCAGTCAATGAACATTTATTAAGCATCTACTATGTGTCTGACACATTAGTAAGTTCTGGGAATACAAAGAAAATCAAAAACTTGGCCTTGCCCTTAAGGAGATCACCATCTAATAGTGGAGACATGTAAATTACTATGGATGTACAGGCTTCATACAGGATGCATGGAGAATGCTCAACAGAGAAAAGGTATTAAAATTAAGAAGGTTTGGCAAAGACTTCCTTTTGAGAGCCAGATTTTAATTTTGGACTTGAATGAAACCAAGAATTAGAAGTGAGGATGGAGAGTATTCTATGCATTGTGCACAGCCAGTAAAAATGCCTAGAGTTAGGAATTTCTTGTAAAGAAATCAGTCAAAAAAACACTTCTTAAGTGTCCCCTGTGGGCTAGGCACCTGCACTATGAGCTGAGGAAACAAAAACAGGCAAAAGACTGGTCCACTCCTCAAAGTCTAATGGGACAAAGCGATAGAAAACACATTAAAAATAGTTTTAGCCAGGGGTAAAAAAAAAAAAAAAAAAAAAAAAAGGTATCCATGGAGACATAATGAGGCCTATAGCCTGATGGGAAATTATGAGAAGGATGTTCTGGACCTCTTCCTTCACTGGAGAATATGATGTCCACCTTCCAATTGTCTCCAGCCAGAGGGAAAGAGGATCCGCAGATGCCATTGTACTTAGAATGTGTGAATTTTAGAGTTTCAGCAAGATGAGTTTCTTTTTTTTTTTTTTTTTTTTTTTTTGCGAAGGCAATTGGGGTTAAGTGACTTGCCCAGGGTCACACAGCTAGGAAGTATCTGAGTCCAGATTTGAACTCAGGTCCTCCTGACTTCAGGGCTGGTGCTCTATCCACTGCGCCACCTAGCTGCCCCAAGTTGAGTTTCTTTAAACAAAGATGAAATCCAGGAAAGCAGCCAAAGTAGGAAATTATGAGGTAGCCGCCCCGGGGCTCTGTCCTCAAATGGCACACCTAAGAGAATCTCTCTAATGTCCAATCTCTACTCTTCACTACAATTCCATTCTTTAGGGAAAAAAAAAAATATATATATATATATATATATATATATATATATATATATATATATAGGAGAATTTTAAATGTAAGAACACTAAAAAGGTGTGTGGGGAAGGGGGCAAGTTTTAGCAAGAATATGTCCTAACTAGGAGGAAAATCACATGCTCTCATATGTTTCATAAGTAAACCCAAAGTAAAATGACTTTTAGTAAGAAGGGAGGAAGGGATAAAGGAAGAAAATAAAGAAGGAAAGAAGAAAGGAAACATGTATATAAGTGATTACCATGTGTCAAGCATAGTGTTAAACACCAGAGCATGACTAGCAGCAAAAAAGGAAGATAATATTTGCCTTCAAGGACCATATATTCAGATGAGGGAAGGACACACCTAAAAAGTATATTAAAAGAAGGAATAATACCTGCAATGGGAGAATGGTTCTAGAGTCTAGGAATAAGGCTAAGAGGGGAATGAAGGCCCTCCTGGATTCCTCCATAAATTGAAATATCTAGGACTTGTTGGACTTTTCTCTACATCATTTTATGAGGCTAAACTGGTCACCTTCAGGGTACATGATAGCCACTTAGATTTCCTTATGATAAACATAATCTCTCTGCTGCATTATCAAGGAAATAATATAAAGGGACTATGACATAGTCTTTTTCTCAAAAAAGTATACACACAAATACTCAAACACATCAAATATCAAATGCAACTACTTCTGTCCGTTTCCTGAAATGATTTTAAACTATTTTTTCTTTATTCTCTTTATATTGGTGTCATATATATTTATGCATGCCTTATTTTTTGCTCTAAGAAACTCCAAGGTAACTGCTTTGTCAACAGGAATTGTTTCATTCTTTTCTTTTTATCCATTAGACCTAGAAAAGTGTGTGGAACACTGCAGATATTTCATAAATGCTTATTGACTAATTGATTTAGAATGTAACTTTCATTTCTTCCTAACCCAAGGATCCATACCTTCAAACACACAAAAAGAATGGGAAAAGAAAGAGAATAAAAAAACAGTTTAGCAAAATTGATCAAAACATTAAATGTATTTTAAGTTTATTCAATATTCCATTTTCATAATACCTCATTTCTAAAAAGAAGGGAGGCAAATAAATTTTATCATCTCTTTTTCAGGGCCACGTTTGTTCATTACAATAACATGACATTTATGCTTTTTTTTCTTTTTTCCTCTCTTCCTTCCTTCTTTCCTTCCTTCCTTCTTTCCTTCCTTTCTATTTGCATTGCTGTAGTCAATATGTAGATATTTGGACTGCTTCTTTGACTTTGTATCAATTCATATTTTTTCCCTATACTTTTCCAAAGTTTTAGAGTCATTGTTTTCTCTAGTATATGATATTCCATTGCATTCATATGCCATCACTTTTAAAATTATTCTTTAATTGATGGATATTTTATTTGCTACCACAAAAGTCCAGTCAGAATTTTTAATGTGACCTTTTATTACAATTAGAACAAGAAAAATTTACTCAAAATTAAAATCATTTAAATATTAAAATGGTGTCAAACTACAAGTAGCTTAGAATACTTCAGACATAATCTATATTTCAAGTTACTTCATTCTTCAGTAGTTAGAACTTTATGGCTTGAGTCTCCAGTTGAATTAAATGGCTTTCAGTCTTTGAGGATATTTGTACTAACATTTAACAAAAAATATGCCTTATAAGGAAATATCACAGTGCCTTGACCAGTAGTATCCTCTACTACTTGAATGAAAACTCTCCCAGGATCGAATAGTTACATCATATTTGAGAAAGATTAAGTCCTCAATGCATTGTTATTTCTTCACATAAAATTAGATTGTTCTGGTAAGATTAATTGAAAACATTAATTTATCAGTCCATAATACTCATGTAGGCAGGGAGTTTAAGGGAGTATGAATGTTTCATTGTCTATGCATTAGTAAAAAATATGTCAGGTACCCCAGATACTTAATAAAGTTACTATAGAAGATTTATGAGAAACAATGTACGTTTCATATTTCAGAGGTTGAATGGGGAGGTATAAATAGGTTGTTATCCATATCATATATATATATATACATATATATATATATATAAATTAGAAAGGGAAGCTGAGAGAAGTTAAGTGACTTCTCCAGGGTCCTACAACTACATAGTATCATAGGTAGGTATGATTTGAATTTTGTTCCTCCTTACTTCAAGTTCAGTAATCTAGCCATTACATAATAAGATACACAAAATAAAATACTCCTATGTTAGTTTAAATATTTATTAGCATATGATTACTTTCAGAGGAAAGCAAATACATTTCTATGATTTACATTTGAAAAAGAAAATGACTTCATTTAATGTAGTTACCTCACTTATAGGAAAGAGAATTCTAGAAGAGAGGAAAAAGAACTATTGGAATTCAAGCCAATGTTTTCTAATTGTAAATCTTGTTAGTTTCCTGTTGTTAAAAGATTAGAAGCCATTGCCAATCCATAGCTAAAAAGATATTTTTTTTTAAGCTGCTCTTATACACATCCTGTTCTTATCCAAACTGTAAGAATATTCTTCAAATTCCTTTCATTCTTTTTCTTAGCCCATCTATATATGAAACTGGGGAACTCAAAGCTATAGCCACTAAGCGGCTAATAACTGGGTCTACAGAGATAAAAACTAGAATGTAGTTGAAATACTTAACAATGAAACAAACTGAGGTCACCCGTTAAAATATCAATCCCATTGACTCAGGAGTATGAAAAATATACACTTGAACTACTTACTAAAAGTCTCTTCAAGATTTGCTCTAAAGAACTCAGCACCTGTGTCTCAAAATCTCTTGAAGTTCTGAAGGGAACAGGGCTGTTCACTTATATAAATAAAAGGAAGAGATAGCCAATGATTTTATCAGAACAGTGTTCTGAATAGAATCCAAAAAGCTAATGTTTTGCAAAGATTGAACTTCCTTTGTCCACTGGAGTAGTCCAGTGCAGTCTATGACACTGGTAAGGAAGAAGACTGGTATGAATAGGCCAATTATACCACTGGAATACATCAATGATCCTGCAGAATTGAAGCTACAGCTCTTTGTTCCAAATTTTCCATGTGATCCATACATGTGTCCAATAAAATATGCTTCTGTGGGAATGTCTCAGATTTATGGGAAAAAGGATGTTTAATTACTACTTGAATACCATAAATTTTCTCCAGATTTCTTTGCTTGTTACTAATTCTTTTTCTTCTGGATTTTTAAAGATGAAAATATTGGCAGCCAATTTGACATATGTTTTTAGGGGGTACATGTCTAAAGGATAACTTGAAGATGGGATGGCCATTCCCTGGCATACCTTTCCTATATATTTACATACACACACACACACACACACACACACACACACACACACACACACACACACATATATATATTAATATATATATGTGTGTGTGAATGTGTGTGTTTAGTAAATGTTTTCTGCATAAAAAGCATAGTGATATACATTGTAAATATGAAGATGATAAAAATTGTCACTCCTCAAAAAACATACATTCCACTTTTCTACTGAGGCATACACTATATTTATATATAATTAAATGGAAAGTAAATAGAAAATAATACAAAATCAGTGAAGGAAGAAGAGAAAATTTGGCTGGGGCTAGGGCTATTTTGAGTCATATAGGAGATAAAAACTGTGATGTATTTTCAAGAAAATCTAGGAATTACAAGATGCAAATGTAAAAAGAAATTGCATTTCAGAGGTACTGGGGCAACTGTGCTAAGGCCCAGAAGTGAGATTTTGATTATAGAATGCATAGAGAACAGTTAGCCTGTCAGTTAGATTTGAAAGTTGAATACATGAAGACAAATATGAAAATAATGACTGGAAAATTGAGTGGTAGCCAAATTGCAGAACTCCTAATTATCTGATTGAGGTTTTTATATTTAATCCAGGTGACAATGGGAAGCCAGTGAAGATTTTGGAGAAGACAGAATAACATAATCAGAACTGAGATACTAATGAAGGACCGATTATAGAAATTTTCAGATGATGAAATTAAAGCCATCTATAATCACATAAAAAATGCTCTAAATAACTCTTGGTTAAAGAAATGCAAATTAAAAACAACTCTGAGGCACGTGCTATGTTCACTTCTTTTTTTCTCGTTTTTTTTTTTTTTTTTTTTTCCCCTCTCCAGTGGTCTTTCCCTTTCCTTCTGATTTTTCTCTCTCAACATGATTTATAAAGAAATTTGTATTTACATAGACCTACATTTCATACCCCATACCAAAATAAGGTGAAAATGGATACATGATTTGAGCATAAAGGATGATACCGTAAACAAATTAGGAGAAAAAGGGGTAATTTACCTATCACATCTTTGGTGAAGGGAGAAATTTATGATCAAAGAACTAGACAACATTTATGAAAGGCAAAATGGACAACTCTGATTACATTAAATTAAAAAGGTTTTTCACAAACCAAACCAACAGAAACATGATTAAAAGGAAGTATACAGCAGGGAAAAATCTTTACAGCCAGTATTTTTGATAAAGGTCTCATTTATAAAATATATAAAGCACTGTGCCACATTTATAAGAATATAAGTCATTCCCCAATTGATAAATGTTCTGAGGTTGGATTTGAACAAAGATGTTCCTGATTCCAGAGCCAGCTCCCTATCCACTAAGTCACCTAGCAAATTCTTACTAAAAAATACACTGATCTACATATAAGATCTTTTTAATTGAAAAAAAAAAATATGAATGATATATTGTCTGAATACCACAAATAGCCAAAAGTTTAATTCTGAATGGCCTGACTAAACTTCAGGTAAATGAAATATAGTAGCTAATTGAATTATGACTTTCAATTTAAATTTGAGAGGAACATGTTATCTTTCCCATGGTTTTCTAGTTGGTAGTCAGATTTAGCTTATTATTGCTGCATAATAGGAATTTTTTTTGAAAGGTAATTTGGTGGAATTTTGAAACTCTCCTTGATTTTCCTCCATAATTTTTTATTCAACTCTGAACAATTAATAAATCCTAGCTGCAGTCCCATTTTTATAAATCAAATTGTATATTAAATACATTCAGAAAGTTTACTATTTAAACAACCTTGCAAAGAATCATTTTATCATGATAGTAGCTGCACTATAATAGACCTTGTATATCAGAATTTCTTAAAGCAGGGGACACCTTACACTTGCTTATACATCAGTCTCATTAACTTCCTGACACAAATAATAGTAATAGCAGCAGTAGCAGGAGCAACAGCAGTAGGAATGTGTAATTTAAATGACTGGTTTCCTTCTGAACAGATGATGAGGGCTAACTCATGGGGCAAATGCATAAAGAAAGCGAAATTAAATTATTCTTAAAATCATCAGCTAATTAGAATGAAATCTTTTTACAGAATTTTAAATTTGAGGAGCTTATTTAGATCTAAAAATATCAACTGTTAACTTTATTCATTAACCATGTATTAATTGTCAATTAATTCAAGGTCCAAAATTGGTTTGACTGGATATGTACTTATGACCTTAAGGATAATGTCTACACGACTACATTTGAATGTATTGTGAATAATAAGTTTTATTATATAAATTCCCATAGGTTAGAGTGTTGTGAAATGCAAATGGATTTAGATGTAAATTCTTCCTCCCCTCTTTGGCAACTATTTCTTGGAATAAAGAGTTGTTAAGAATCCACAAAGCAGATTATTTCCACCTTGATTCTCCTGTGTTCTGACCAATGTGCTTGGTATCTGACTCAAGTTATGCAACTTTGAAAAACAGGTAAAAGCATTCTATTAGTATTTATGTACAGGGCTGGGAATTGTTTTACGCATTTTGTCAGTAGATTAAGTTTGTATAAGGAAGTAATACATCCAGCAACTGAAAAATTTTTAACGTTTTACAAGCTCTTCTTATTAGTGATATAATGTTAATAGTTAAATTTTCACACTCTTCAAAATATATTAAATAAAAAATCATTATGGCTTTGATTATGCTTTCAAATAATTCCCTTAATAGTGATTAAAATTGCATCAGAAACATGAAGAAATATATAAAATATGATGTTGATGTCATATAATATATACATCTTTTATGGAAGAATACATGATAGATGAGATTTTAATTATGAAATAGTTATAAGTAACATTCATTGTTTATTTTGCTTATAAAGCTTAAGGGTATGTGGTATGCAACTTTATCAAAAAGACAATTAGATTTTAGTACATTTTTACTATTCCAAAACTTTTTTCCTTTCTTCTTCAGCCCCTTATGAATATATTCACAAATTCTTAGCTGCTATTCCAATAGTTCTTACTAAATGAGAGTTAGACTAGTTCATATGACTTCATCTTATTTTACCTGCCATAAATCTCACAAGTCCTCTGAAGTTCTCATATATTCTCCTCTCAACTAATTGTCTCAAAAAATAATTTCCTATTCTCCTATCCAAAGTTAAACCTTTGGTTTCTAAGGCAAAATCATTGATTCCTCTATTTTCCTTCTTGGTAAATATTATTAACTGAATTCAGAATTATCTATCCTGTATCTTCAACTTCTATCTTTGATTCTCACTTTGTCTCTTTTTCTCTTTGACTTTGACTATACCTCTCCCTGTTTATGTCTCTCTGTCTCTCTGTCTCTGTCTCTGTCTCTCTTTTACTCTGGGTCTGTCTTTCTCTGTTTCTTTATTTCTGTTTGTCTCTGGGTCTATCTATCTCTGTCTCTCTATTTCTATCTGTCTTGTCTCTTTGTGTTTGTCTCTTTCTCTCTGTACTGGTTTTTATCTCTTCATTTGCATAATCATCTTTCCCCTGAGATAGGATAATATTTGACCAAGTATCTCCATGATTTGTCATTATATTTCTTCCTCTCACCATCATGTTTTTCAAGAGTATTACAGAATCATAGAATTTTAGAACTGGAATTTAGAATTAATGTAACCTATGTCAAAAATTATCTTCTAAATTGAACTCAAAATCTAGACCTTAGTTGAAGACTTTCATGGAGGGGAATTCATCAACGTCGGAGCTACCCACTTTTTGGGCTTTTGGAGAGTTCTAATTCTTAAAGAATTGTTCATCTACTCAAGACATCTTGAAACAACATTAAAATAGCCTTTCAAATAATTGAAGGAAACTTTCATGTTCCTCTTGTATGTTTTAATCTTCAAACAATCAATCAATTAACATTTAAATTTTTTTTTCATTTTGGATACTTTTTGAAAATTTTTTCATTCAATGTACTTCAAAGATTATGCATACTCAAAATGACAAAGTTTTTTAAAATCATTTTCCCCGGGATTTATGTTATGTTCAGGTGGAAGTGGGCAATCATTATGGCAATGATGATATTTTGGTTTAAGTAACATTTATTCATTGACTTCACAAGAATATTTAGGAGTCTGTATGTGATAGTCAAAAGATTTTTAAGTGCTTTCTTTGTGTTTGACAATATGCAAAGTAATGGGAATACAATTATAAGCAGAAAAAAAGTCGAATCTTGAAAGGGCTTGTGTTTACATAAAAAAGAAAAGAAAAGGAGTGGGAGGATGAAATGTACTGGGCCTAAAGGCTTGGTAGTTCTGTGGAGTAGAGTTAACATTGCATCCTGAAGAAAAATTCTATGTTTAGTCTGGGTGATCTCTTTAAGTGGAGAACTTTATACCCACTCTGATCAATATGAAAACTTTAGCTTTCTCTATTTTCCATATTGGGCCAGTTTGCCCTAACTTAAGCAATTTAACAGTCTCTCATTCCTTAGGATTCACCATAATAATGTCAAGAATAGTTCAGACATCTAACTAACTCAGTTCTAATTTAGTTCTAAAGTCCTGAAACCAAAGATCCATCACACAAAAGCTGCTTAGTATTAGAGATGAGTGGTTTGTGCTGCAACACAGTTTTATACATTTTTATGTGAGTTGTTTAAAATATATTTATGTAAATCCACCATGCTCACTATACAAAAATGTGAATGAGAGTATAGGATTGTCATCGCCTTAGGAGAAGAAATAACTACATCTGTTGCTCTAAAATCCAGTATCATTGTCTCTCTTATTGTTACTCCCATATATTTCTTCATCTTTTCCCTGAGAACATTTTTATTGGGTATCCCCTGTGGCTGAAACTTTCTTTCTTCTCATCTCTGTATCCTAGCTTCCCTGGTTTTCTTTAAGTCTTAGCTAAATATTGCCTTCTGCAAGAACCTTTCTCAGTCCTCATTATCCTTAGTTCTTTCTCTCTGAAATCATCTCCTATTTGTTTTATCTTTATATTGATTGTGCAATTATTTTCATGTTATTTCTCCCATTAGATTGCAGGCTCCTGGAGATTTAGAGACTATTTATTTCTTTTTCTTGTATTCCAGGATTTAATGCAGTGATTGGTATATAGTGCTTAAAAATTGCTTTTTGACATGACCAATGAAACCATGTATCCACAAAATAAGGTATATGATATATTGTAATCCAGCATGTTCTTAACTTATAATTTCTATTAATTAGCATACCTAGATGTGTCAATAAAATGAATTTATATTTTAGCAATGTTTCTGGAACATGACAAAGCATTTTAGTGAATACTAAATCTTTAAGAGAATATTTAAATTTAGGGTGCTTATAATATTAGATCTGGTCACTGGTTTGGAACACACAGAATCAAAGAAAGATGGTTTATTATATAGCAAATCATCCTCAAAGGAAGACAAACATTCAAGACCCATCTCTGATAACTACTAACTGTGTGACCCTGGCAATCATAATCTCAGTGCTTTGGGTACCTTCCTAATTTTAGAAGTTGCAGAGAATATTTCAACATACAATTTTTACAATATATAAAGACAGTTTCCTAACATGAAAGATTTCTATACTAATAAAGCCACAACTCTAGCCCATCTATAAATGTAATAAAATATATAAATATTCCTTTTCTAAAATACACATATTCTACAGTTATATAAACAGATTAATAATCCATTTAACTAGTATAACTTATGACCATGCTGAAATAAGTAGGTTGACTATGCTTCTGGTATAATTATTCATATGTAGTTGCATGAGATAAGCAAAAACAATCAATGGTGATTATAGATTTAAAAAGGGAAGAAGTCTTAGAGGTTATCAACTTTTATATTATTGATAAATGAACTAAGATCAAAGAGGATTGGCTCAGTAACCTCTCTGAGAAACCTTAGAGAATAATTGATAGAGATGGAAAATAAACTCATGTCTTTGGACAAGAGGACCAGCCCACATGTCACACAGCTGTTAGATCATTTTTCTAAATCTACAGAATAAGTCAACAATGAAAAGTATTTCTAATGCTTCATTCCAGGTATCCTAAGAGCACAAGTTCTCCAAAGTAAAATATATATTAATTGTGCTTTATAACTTTAATAAAGGTGAGTTGAACAAGTTATCAAAATTAACAAGCCCCAGAAAATTGGTTTTTCTTGCATAACAATAGCAGCTCCATTAAGCTTTTGTCCATTAATAGGAAGCATTGTGTAAGATTATGAAATATCCAACTGCTAATGGGTTTTAAATTACATGCCCATAGTATATATACTTTCTAATTCTGGGGAAATTAACATCATAGCTCTCTTTCTAAGGCAAGACCATGTAATTTAGTCTCTCTTTAAGAGTTTTGCCTTTACAAATGCAAGCCAAAGCAATCTAAAAGCATTAATAAGGTCATCAATATTCTTGTTTGAAAGAGAAAGGTAATTATTTGCACCAACCAAAACTCTGGAGTCTCTCCCCTCTTCCCCTGTACTCCATGATTCAGGCATCTTAGATATAATAAAGTTGTTTTCAGAAGTATTTTTTTTAAATCAAATTGGGTGGACCACATCAGGGCGTAGCTAGACTATATCCCAGTTATAGCTCTGCATGACCATCTGTCTTTCTTAAAGAAAGTTATGTTTTCTTGCCCTTTACATTTCTGGAAATAGCTATCGTTTATGAAATATAAAAATAAATGCTGCTCTTTAAAAAATCTGTAAAAAACATTAAATGGGTAATATTTTTTTTTCAATTTCCAACTCTCTTTTTGCCCTTGAACATAAAGATTTCAAAATGCTGCCACTATTTGATAACAATAACAATGAAAATTATTAACTTGGACTTTGATTTACTTTGTATTTTCCTGTAATTCTCTGATTTAACAGAATTTTTAGATAGTACAAATTGACTGTTCAATGTGGACACAACCAAGACAGTGACTTTTTATTGGACATAGGTAATAAGGAACTATAAACCTTTCATGATCAAAATCAGGAAGAAACTATTAACTATACATTTTTTTCCTTTGAGATTGCCAAGAAATAGATTTATAAGATAATCAATTTAGAGATTGAAGGGGTTTTAAAAGCCATCAAATCCAAACCTTCATTTCACAGATAAGGAAACTAAGAGCAAGAAAAGTTATATAGCTTTCCTTAAAATCAGGTAAATTGCAAGTAAATGACATTAGTTCCAAAACCCAGTATACTTTATGAATCATCTATACTAATTCATTTAGGGAATTGACTATCACCCTTGCTTCAATTAAGGAGATGAACTGTGTATTTTATATACTTAGTATATTTTAAAGTGTTATATAAATGCAATCTGTCATTATTTTGTAAATGACATCTGAGCATCCTTTTCCAGAAACTCATTTCTATACCTGTTAGAGGCAGGTAATTAGTACAGTATAAAGAGTATTGGATCTAAAGAAAAAAAATATGTTTAAATATTGCCTTAACCACTTAGTAATTGTATTAATCTAAATAAGTCACCAAATGTCTACATGCCTGTTTTCTCATCTATAAGATGGATAATAAAAATAGTACTTAATTCTTTATATATATATA
>JAJPUD010014789.1:4620-39787 GCA_023553655.1 Myrmecobius fasciatus
TACAGGAAATTAAGTAAGACTCATCATTGCATATTTTCCCAAATAATTTTCATAGTATTGGAATTATTGTTCTTTACATATTTAGTATCAATCCCTTGTGAATCGATTTGGCCCCGGGGATTTTTTCTTAGGAAGCTCTTTGATAGTTTGTTCAATTTATTTGTCTAAGATAGGCTTATTCAATATTTCCTATTTTGTTAATTTTGGAAATTTGTATTTTTGTAAATGCTCATCCATTTAATGTTATAGTATTAAATTTATTGTCATGTAATTAGGCAAATTAGCTTCTGATAATGACTTCAATTGTATCTTTATTGCTGGTGAATTCATCTTTTTAATAATGGGTCTTTGGTTTTCTTTTTTGCAAATCAAATTAACTTATGGTTTATGTACTTTACTGTTTTATTTTTCATAAAACTAACTCTTAGTTTTATTTATTATTTTAATTGTTTTCTCCAATTTCAATTTTTAAAAATTTCTCCTTTGATTGTAAGCATTTACATTTCAATGTTTAATTAAGGATTTTTAATATATTCTTTTTCTACTTTTTTTTTCTTATTTTTTTTAGTTACATTGATCTTCTTTCTCCCTAATTTACTGATATCTATTTAGACAGGTAAGCCCTAAGTACTATGATGGCCCCATCTCAAAAATTTTGGGATGTTGTTTTAATTTTGTCATTGTCTTCTAATTGATTGTTTCTGTGATCTTTTCTTTGACCCATTCATTCTTTGTTATTCATTCCAACTAATTTTAATTTATGTATCCATGGCCCTTAATTGAATTTAATTTTTATTGCATTATGGTTTGAAAAGAAAATATTTAATATTTCTGCTTTTTTGCATTTGGTTGTAAAATTGTATGCCCTAATATGTGTTCATTTCTAATAGAGCCATGTACAGCTGAGAAAAAAAAGAATATTCCCTTCTATTTCCATTCAGCTTTTCCAGATATCTAGCATATCTAACTTTTCTGAAATTCTATTCATCATTTAACTTTTTTAAGATTTACCTACATCTGAAAAGGGAAAAGTTGAGTCTCCTGATTATTATATTTTGTTACCTCCTGTAACTAATTTAACTTTTCCTCTGGGAATTTGGAAACTTTGCTATTTAGTTCATATATAGTTATATTTGTATTATTTCATTGTCTATGGTACCTCCCAGCAGAAATATAGTTTCCTTGTTTATCTTTTTAATTAGGCCATTTTTGTTTTGTTTTGTCAAGATAATGATTACTACTTTCCATTTTTTAAACCTCAGGTGAATCATACTGTATTCTGTTCCAGCCCCTTATTTTTGCTCTGTGTGTCTCTCTCTTTCAAGTTTTTTTTTTTTTTTTTTTTTTAGGCAATATATTGTTGGATGCTGGTTTTTAATCCATTTTGCTATGAATTTTCATTTTATTATTATTTCAACCCATTCCCCTATTAAAAGTTATGATTACTAATGATATATTTGCCTGTATCTTATTTACCTTATTCCTCCTTAAAAGTTTGTTTTGCTTTTGACCAATACTTCCCTTAAAATACCCTTCCATTCATTTCCCTTCCCTTTTTCTCTTCTCTCTTACTTCCTTCTATGTTAACATAGATTTCTATACCCAAATGATTGTGCATGTTATTCACTCTTTTAATTGATTTTTATAAGAGTAAGGTTCAAACATTGCTTATCTGCTCCCACCTTCACTTCCATTTGTAGAAGTTCTTTACTTTGTCTCTTTTATTTGAGATAATTTTTCCTATCCTTCATCTCCCCTGCCACTTTTTCTAGTATATCCCTCTTTCTCAGTCCTGAATTTGTTTTTTGAAATTATCCCATCATAGTCATCTTATATTTATCTATGCTCTCTATCTAGACTCCTAACTGCTCTAATTGAGCAATTATTAGTCATTAAATTATCATCTTTCCATTGTTTTCAGCTGTTTTGGTCATGTTCTACTTTTTTATTGGCAAGGATACTTAAGAGGTTGGACATTTCTTTCTCTAGTGGGAAACAAAGGCTATTGGTTTTGGGAGTGTCACAAAGTTAGAAATTTTCTGAGACTGAATTTGAACCCAATGATTGATTGGATTATTTTTTTCTGGCTACTTGTAATAGTTTCTCCTTGACATGGGATCTCTGGAATTTATCTATAATACTTTGTGAATTTTCACTTTGGGATCTATTCCAAGAGGTAATCAGTGGATTGTTTCATTTTCTAGTTTGCTCTCTGGTGTCTGTTTATTAGTAGAGTTTAATGATTTATTGAAATATGATATAGTCCCTTTTTGTCATGAGCACTTCTTGTCCATCAAAAACTTAATAATAGTTATCATGCTGCTCTGAATTTTCTCTCTTGCTTTCTAAATAAGTCCTGTGTTTTCAATTGAATCTTACAAAACTGATCTCAAACTTTTCAAATTGTTGTTCTTGTTGTTGTTGTTTTTTTTCAAAACTGGAGGATCTGTTATTGAAGATAATCCAAATAAAGACAAGTGGCACCCAATAGATTATTACTTGATCCTTCTAGGGCAATGTTGATATAGTTTCACAATTCAGATATCAAATCAATTTTTTTTCTATCCATTGGGTAATCAGTTGACACTAATCTATTCCCTCAGAATAATTTCTAGAAAAGTAAAATTACCAAAGTTTTCCTATCCTCAGTTCCTTCCATACTATGTATCTATATGTTTAACTGTTTTAGAATCATTTGTATTTGATATTGCTTTCTGAAGTCATATAACTAGTTTTCTATTTTTTCTTTTTCTTTCTCTTTTTAAACAAATATCATCCCAAGAATGACAGTAATGATGAAATAGTTGTTTGAGCCTATAGCAGTAACTTATCCATGCTCTTGTCAATGGATGCAGTCAAGTGAAACTAGTACATCTCAGTTCCAGTTCATGAAGAACCTTTCCCAAACATGATTTTTAAGAGATATAGTCTGAAAAATTTGGTAGTGTTATATTGATTTCTTTTCTTAAAGAATCAACCATTGCAAAGTCATAATGTTGGCCATATTAGGCTCTCCAACTATAAAATAAATTTAAATTAAAAATTCACTAATAACCGTGAAAGTGTCAAAGCAACAAGTTTAAAGACAACAATTTAATAAACCAATTGTCTCTTGTATTTTTGCTTCAATTTTTTGACAGCTAGGTGGCACAGTGAGGAGAGCTCTGATTTTGATTTTTTTTGTGTTATTAACTGTGTACCTCTGGAGTCACTTAATCTCTATTAGCTTCAGTTTTATCTTATGTAAAATGGAGATGATGATATTAATTTTTACCTCCTAGAGTTGTTCTGGACTAATTAGGTAATATTTATAAACTTCAAAGGACAATATAAATGCTGGCTATTATTTTTTTTAAGGAAACAAAGTATTTTATTGCTTTCTTGTTGTTAAGTTGTGTCCTACTTTCTGATCCCATCTTGGGATTTCTTTTTTTTTTATTATTAATGCTTTTTATTTTTCAAAACATATGCATGGACAATTCTTTAACATTAACCTTGTGTTCCAATCCCCCCCTTCCTCCATGTCCTCCCATAGATGACAAGTAGTGCCATACATGTTAAACATGTTAGAAATATATATTAAATCCAATATATGCATACATATTTATACAATTATCATGCTGGATAAGAAAAATCCAATCAGACCATTTTTTAAGCAAAATAAAATGCAAGTAAACAACAAAAAGAGTAAAAATGCTATATTGTAAAACACACTCAGTTCCCACAGTCCTCTCTCTAGGTGTAGATGGCTCTCTTCATGACTGAACAATTGGCACTGGTTTGAATCATCTCATTGTTGAAGAGAGCTACTAGATATTATTTTTAACAACAATTCATAACAGGATTTAACTTAGAAAGCAAGAGAGAAAATTCAGAGCAGCATGATAACTAATATCAAGTTTTTGATGGACAAGAAGTGCTCATGACAAAAAGGGACTATATCATATGTCATATGGAGACTTCTTACCAATGCAAGCTATATTCCCTCTCTGATTTATAAGATTGATCCATAATTAACAAGGTATTCTTATTTAGCTATCCCAAGTGATCCACTCAACATGTTCATTAATGAAAATTAAAGTTAGTTGTCATGAAAAATCCAACTTTACACTTTATTTTTCTTAAAGGAAAATATGGATAAGAGATAAGGATTGAACTTCTGATTTTATGAGTATAAGGGATTTCCAAGTAAGAAAACACCCTTTTTCTGCAACTTAAAGTCTTAGAAAATTGATTTAAACACTGAACAAGTTAACTATCTTGCCTATAGTCCCATAATCATAATATTTAAAAGGTATCATTTGAACCTACACTTTCTTGATTTTGAGGACTATCCTTTTTGTACTACACCACAGTTGCTCAATTGAAAATATGTCAGCACAAATAACTAGGGAGCAAAAGGAAAAGTTTCTTGTTTCTAGTTATAGAGATTGTGAGTTTGAGATTGAAATCTTTTACCATTCTGGTTGCCAATTTCTCAACATTGTCATAGTTGCATGGGGTTGCAGGTATAGTCAGCCACAAGTTCTGTCCTAAAGCAGTTTTTTTTTGTTGTTGTCATTTTGTTTTGTTTTGTTTTTGCTTTGCTGCCTGCTAACGTCTAATCTCATTTGATAGTATATTGATAGGTCCAAAACAGAGATAATTAATCTGTAGAACTCACAATTCTATTATACAAATAAAAATAATTCATTGAATAAGTATATGTTTTTTTTCAAATGGAGGGAGATTTGGTACTTAATAGGTAATTATCTTAAAATAATGTTTCAGGTTTTTTGCTTTAATCCAGAATTATTATTTCATTGATCCAGGGAATACCTTAGGTAGAAAGTTTTTCTACTTTAATGAGTTCTCTATGGGATTAATTGACTTCTCATGGTCATGTAACTTATATGTGTCTGTCAGGACTTGAAACCAGACCTTCCTAATTATAAAGTTCCAGCCTCTATGAAACTCTGCTTTTTGGGTATTAGATTTTAGATTATTTTTAAAACTGAAAATTATGTGTATGTTAGAAAAAGGGAGAAAGTGTGTAATAAAGCATAATAGAAATTTTCTATTTATTTAGAGATATACAAGAACAGACTGCAGTTCTTTAAATGTTAGGACTTCTATAAATGTACTTTTAAAGTACTTCACAGAGTATTGAGCAGTTGACCCACTGATATATTTTATGATGTCATTAAGTTCAATATATAGCTACATATCAAATTAATATTACTATCAAATAACACTTCAACACTAATTGTACCTTGCTGCTCACCTTTTAGAAATGAGGGAGTTAAGATATGGAAATATTAAGTGACTTGCTTAAAGTCACATGAGCTGGTGGCAGAACTGGAATTATACATAATAACATTTGACTTTTCTGCCTCATGCTAAGACATCAAGCTTCATCATCACCTTTATAAAATTATTCTGCATTCCTACAAATGAAAACTGTTCTCAATACTTCCCAAGACAGCACTATCAAAGACAGAACTTAATAACAAAACAAAAATTTAATAATCCCAGAAATTTAAATTTGGAGTTTTTTGCATAGAGTATGAAATATTTTTCTTACAATCTTAATGTTACAATTTTACAGTAGGGAATTAAAGATGTGACTTATTTGAATTATTTTCATTTAAGCATAACAAGATTCAGATTTACTAATTTTCACATGAAGTTTACCTTAGGGCAGGTCTTTAGTAATTTATATTATTATTAAATTAATATTGTTATAGAGTCAAGGTAGAAATAAAGAACTTTGAGGTTAGTGAACCAAGATGTTGGTGGGGTAAATATATGTGACTGAAACAATACAAATTACAATATTACTTTAAAAGAAATCTACTCAGAGAAAAATGGTTATTGGAAAAAATATTAAAGGAAAGGCTTTCTCCCTCCCATTAACCCAACTCATCTGCCCTTGGTACCTGATCACAAAGTGCTTTATGGTAGGAATTTCTATCTATGAGAAAGGATACACAGAAGAGTTTCAAATAGACACATAGCAATGGAAAGGAATCTACCAAAAAAGTCATCCACAAATAAAGTAAATAGCAGACTTTTTCAACATTAGGGTAAATTATTTTTTTTTATTTTGTTCATAATTATTCTCTCATTTAGGACAATATGATTTTCCTTGTAAAGGAAACAAAGTAATATGTGCCTTCTGAATCTTTCTAGGGCAATTTATCTTTCTCTCCACTTAACCTGGCAGAACAATATGGAACAGGATAAACTCAAATACAGGGATTTGTTCAATCTCTATTTTCTTGGAAGTTAGTAATACAATTGAATAATTCTCAAGAGAAACTATGGGAACTATCTGTTTATTTTCACAGTAGCTACAATACAAATTTTGCCCTTAAAATCTGGGATACAATGGTATCCATATTTATTTCTTTCACATTATATACTTCTGAGAACATTTTAAGGCTGGTAACTTTTTTAGATTTCATTCCTTATGAACCTGTGGGCATTTCTATTCCTATCTTCTTTATAACTGATTTCTATATTGCCTAATTCAGTGACTCTACAGAAGAATTTTTTTTTAATCTTTCTCTCCCCCTTTTTCAGTTTAAAAATTTTTTGAGGGAATCTGTAAGACTTTAGACAAATATTTAACAGGATTTCATAAATTGGAAAAGATGTAAGGGGCCATCAGTTCCAAACTATCCCCTCAATAAGAATTCACAATATTAATTAATTGCCAAGTAGTCATACGTGTTTTGTTTGAAGACTGCCCTTTCCAGAGGGATCCAACTCCTCCTTGGCAATCTATCCTACTTTGAAATAACTCTAATTGGTGGAAGTTGATTTCTTTGTTTGCCTTACATACAACCCGTTTTATTCTCTTTTCCACTCTACTTGATAAGATTTATTTATTTACCTGATTTTTTGTTATTGTTACATTTTTTCTGGTTTTAAGTGAAATAATATTGCATTATATAAGAAGATAAATTTTTCCATATACAATTCAACTGAATTAAATAATTTTTCCTTAAATTTATAATGTATATATTATACTATCCTAAATTTTTGAAATTAAAACAAAGTGATTCTTCCATCCATGCCTTTCATTGTGATAGAATGAACAGAACAATGGCTCTAAAATCAGAAAACCTGGACTTAAATCCAGTCTCTGATTCTTACTACCTATGTGAATTCAACAATTTCCTCTATCTCCCTGAGCCTTATTCATCTGTAAAACGAGGAAGAGGACTAAGTTGCTTTCACCAACTTTTCTAGCTCTAGAGCTGTAATACCATAGTACTCCAGCCTATTAGGAAGATAAAAAATATAAACTAAATATAACTGTGCTATGTCTATAGGAGAGGTCACATAATGAGAGATAAGATACTGGACAGGGAGAAAAATGTTCACTTCTAGCTGGGAGAATCAGGAAGAGATCCATAGAAGATATAGCATCTGAATTTTACCTTTAGTTGAAGAATTTCACCAGGTGATGATGTGGATGGGATATTTTGTCAGTGTGAAGAATATATGAATAAGTGTACATATGTGGGAAAGAGTAACATGGCATCAAGGAATGGTTAATAGTCAAATTTGAATGGAATGAAAGAAGAATGAGAAATGAAGATCAGCTGATGATTTGGAGTTCAATAAAGGGACAAGAGCAACAAACTTGTAATAAATAGCACACTGTCAAAGACATATTTTCAACAGAACCATCATTTCATGTTACATTGATCCATCAATTACTATTATTTTGATTATGTTATTTAATAAATTCTGAATTTACTTAATTGTGCTATCATCCAGTCCCATGTTTCCCTATTAATTAGGAATTTGCCAAAAGTCATACTATGAACCTCCCCCTGCCAAAGCAGGTAATTAAGTTACCTGGATATTATATATTCTTGATGAATCTGTTCTGAAATCCAGTGGTCATTGTTTTCTTCTCTCAATATTTACAAATAATTTCTTTAACAAGTTCTAGTGTTTTTCTTGAAATAGATACATGAGTATGTAACATGAAACCTTCTTCACCTCCCTTTTTGTAAAAATTAATATTGTTTACATTTTTTTCAAGATTTTAAGGAGTTATTAAAATATTACTATTACTAAAAGTAGTCTTTCTAGATTCAGAATATCTTAAACTAAATGATAAAATTTATTTTGTTCAGAGTGATCAGAAATAATCCTTTTGATCTGATGAATATAGAATCAGTTTTTTTTGGGGGGAGGGGGAATAAAATATATAAACATCTTAAATACTAAAACTATTCTGAAGCAATGTGGAGCAGAGTAAAAATGAAACAAAATTTTCAAGGTTTCTACTTTGGAATCTGGCTCAAAATACAACAAAAGTACAATAGCTTTACTATATTTGTTGATTTGAGAATTGTAGTAAGATCTCTTAGAAATGTATAGAATTTTGAATAGAAGATTCCCCATCTTTCATTCAATATAAGTTGATGTCATTGTTATCTAGTATAGTTGATAGTTTATATCTATATGATACTGTTTAAATTGGTTGCTGGAACCTTTTAGGAAATTCTTTTGCAAGTTAACATGGAAAATTACATTTTAGATAACATTATCATATGGTTTTATAAACAGTGAAAAAGGGTTTGAGTCCAATGTCTAGCCTGGGGTCTGGTGTCTATTAAGTGGCTAATAAAGGTTTGTTGATTGCTTGCTCAAATAATTGAAAGAAAGGGGGTCAATATTTCAAATGTTTTAATTTCTATTTAATTAAGATGATACCAGCTTTGGAATAAAAGTGCTAATGGAGGATGACAAACCAAGTATTAGCGTATAAAATGTTCAGCCTTGTCATAGTTTATAATAGAATGACACCAAATACCCCTTTTGGATTCTTAAAAAAAGATTAGAAATCATATATTCTGCAAAAAAACCCTCTTTTTTTGTTTTCCTCCTGTAGCTGGCAACTCTTTAAGTTTTTTTGTACAATTCAGATGTTAATATAACTTATTAGCACAATTTATAAAAAATAAAACTTATTTGAAGTACCTTGTCCAGTTGACATAATTGTTCAATGGCAGACTAGAATAGAACCCAGGCCTTTTCACCCTCTCTTCAGTCATCTGTCTACATAATTATACCTTTTTATGAAAATAATTGTACAAACATATTTGAACAAAACTATTACATGATGAGAATTCCTTCTTTCTTTTTTATTACAAATAGTATTTTATTTTTCAAATACAAGCAAAGATAATTTCCAATGATCACCTTTGTAAAATCTTGTGTTCTAAATTTTTCACTCTCTTTCCCCAAGATAGCAAGCAATCTGATACAGTTTAGACACATACAATTCTCCTAAATATATTTTCATGTTCATCATTCTGTGCAAGAAAAATCAGATCCAAAGGAAAAAAAACACAATAAAGAAATAATAAGTAAACAAACAACCATAATAACCAAAAGAAAGGTAAAAATACTATTCTTTGATCGACATTCAGTATCTGTAGTTCTTTCTCTGGATGCAGATGGCATGATGAGAATTCCTAACCCTGTGCATGACCAGTGTTACTTGGTTTAACGTGGTCTATTTGCACTTTAGAGTGAGGATCAGAACAACTTAAGAATAAGGAGGCATACTTATCCATCACATTCTCACTTTTTTTTGTAAATCAAAGTACAAAACTCCTCTTTGAATAAATAACTGCTTATCTCACTCCCCAGGGCATGGGATAGGGGATAAATATTTGAAAACTTCACTGTATTGCCCACTCTCCTTATAGTGGTTGCTCCCATAATCAAAAAGTTTTCATCCATATCTTCACATTTCACAAATATTCTTCCTGTCCCAGAGTTTCTTTTAAGTTTTCTACAAAGTTTGCTCTGATGGCTAAGAAAATTTGTTTTTGCTGGTCTCTTTAAGTTTACTAGTGTGGAACTATTGGCCAAGGGAAGATCCTTTAGGTATTCACTAAAAATATTTGTCCAAATTAATAGAATTTTTTTAAGTATAAGTGGGGGGCAGAGCCAAGATGGCAGAGAATAAACTGGCTTTATGTAACCTCCTCCAAACTTCCCTCAAATCAACAGCAGATTAAGCCTCTGAATGGGTTTTGGAGTTACAGAACCCACAAATATTTGGAGTACAACAAATTTCCAGAAAAATATACTTTGGAAGAACTTCAGAAACGATCTATTTCAATCAGGCAAGGGGAGAGGCTGCCAAACCTAGGTCCCACTGCAGGAAGCCTGGGGCAGTAAGCTGTGGAGGGGATCCAGAGCGTAGTGGGTTCTACACACCCAAGAACCTACTGTGAGGCTCTATGACTACTCTGTCCTGATTGCAAGCTCGTGGTTTAGCAGATACTGTGAGACACCTAAAAGCAATACAAGAGCTGAGCCTTGACAGAACATGGGATCTGGCCATGATTACCCAGCACCACAAGTCAGCCAGAAACACCAGTCCCAGGGCAAACTAAAGCAGCTGTCACCCCTTTGCCTTAGGAACAGACCTCAACCTTTAAAAAATGAGCAAAAAGAATTCTGAGCATAAATAGCTTTTATATAGAGAGGAACAGACCTCAAACCCTGATATTGGTAAAGGCAAACCAGCTCCAGATGAAGCCCTAAAGGGTGATATGAGTTGGTCCCATTTCACAAAGCTCTCTTGGAAAGATTCAGAAAGGATCTTAAAAGAGAATTAGAAGAAAATGTGAAAATAATATGAGATCTTTGCAACAGGGTATGGAAAAGGAAACTCAGAAATTATCTGAAGAAAATTCCTTAAAAAATAGATAGGATGAAATGAGAAAAACATATGACTCCCTACAAAATAGATTTGATAAAATAGAAAAGGCAAATAACTGCTTACAAAATAGATTTGATGAAATGGAAAAAGCATATAATTCCTTACAAAATAGATATGAAAAAGAAACCAATTTGTTGAAAAGCAGATTTTGTGAAATGGAAAAAAATTACAATGAACAAAACAACTCATTTAAAAATTCAATTGGACAAATACAAAAGGAACTAGAAAAGTAACTGAAGAAAATAATTCACTAAAAATTAGAATTGAACAAATGGAAATGAATGATTCAATAACATCAAGAATCAGTCAAACAAAACCAAAAAAAAAAGATAAAAATAGAAGAAAATGTAAAATACTTCATTGGAAAAACAACTGATCTGGAAAATAGATCTAGGAGAAACAATCTAAGAATTATTGGACTTCCTGAAACCATGATGAAAAAAAGAACATCTTTCAGGAAATCCAAGGAAAACTGCCCTGAAGTCCTAGAACCAGAAGATAAACTAGTTATTGAAAGAATTCACCATTCATCTCCTGACAGAGACCCCAAAATGAAATCCAAGGAATATTGCTGCTAAATTTCAGAACTATCTGATCAAGGAAAAAAAATATTGCAAGCAATCTAAAAGAAATGATGAAAATATCAAGTATCTGCAATCAGGATTACTCAGAACCTAGCAGCTTCCACCTTAAAGGATTGAAGGGCCTGAAATCTGATATTCGAAAACATAAATGAACTTGAATTTGAGCCAAGAATCAACTAGCTAGCTAAACTGAGCATTACCTTTCAGGGAAGAAGATAGACATTCAATGATACACGTGAATTTCATTTATTTCTGATGAAAAGACCAGAGGTGAACAAAAACTTTGATCTCCAAATACAGAATTTAAAAAAAGCATGAAAAGTTAAAAAGGAAAAAAAAAACTCTTGAGAACCATATCTGTTGTGGGTATACTTAAAAATGGTGGTTATAATTTGATTTTATTGTGATTATATGAAAAAAGAAACTAGAAGTGGAAAAAGGATTGTAATAGAAAAAGAGGAAAATGGAGGTAAAATGAGGGAAATTATATCTCATGAAGAGGCAAAGAAGAACTATTATAATTGAGGGAAAGAAGGGAAGAGGAGGAACATTGTCTAAATCTTACTCTTATCAGATTTGTCTCAAAGAGAGAATATCAGAAATATTTGGTTTCACAGAGAAACTCCTCTCACCTTATAAGAAAGTGGGAGGGGAAAGGGGAAAGAAAGAAGGGAATAGATGGGAAAACAGAAATAGTAGGAGGAAGGTTTAAAAAGGGGGAGAGGTTGTAGAGGGGAAGGGCTGTTTTAGTGAGGTAATGGTCAGAAGCAAAATACTGGAGAGGAGGAAAAAGGGAAAAGGAAAAAGAAAAGCATAACTTGGGATAAATAAAATAGTGGGAAATGCAGAATTAGTCATTTTAACTGTGCATGTGAATGGGATGAACTCTCCCATAAAATGGAAACAAAGAGCAGACTGTATTAAAAGCCAGAAACCTACAATATATTATTTACAAGAAACATATTTAAAGCAGAATGATACATACAGAATAAAGATAAAATGCTGAAGCAGAATCTATTATATTCAAGTGAAGTAAAAAAATGAAGGGTAGCTATCCTGATCTCAGATCAAGCAAAAACAAAAATAGATCTAATTAAAAGAGATAAGGAAGGAAACTATATCTTTATAAAGGGTACCATAGATAATGAAGCAATATCAATACTAAACATATGTGCACCAAAATCCTAGAGGAGAAGAAGAAGAAATAGGCAGCAAAACTATACTAGCGAGGAATTTCAATCTTGCTTTCTCAGAACTTGATAAATCAAACCACAAAGTAAATAATAAATAAATTAAGGAGATAAGTAGAATTTTAGAAAAGTTAGGTATGATAGATCTTTGGAGAAAATTTGAATGACGACATATAGGAGCATACTTTTTTCTCAGTGGTTCATGGAACCTATACAAAATTTGACCATGTTTTAGAGCATAAAAACCTCAAAAAAAAATGAAGAAAGGCAAAAATAGTAAATTCATTTCTTTTCAACTACTGATGCAATAAAAATGACATGCAATAACAGGCCAGATAAAATAGACCAAAAATTAACTGAATACTGATTAATCTAATTCTAAAGATTAGACAAACATAGACATAATCAACACATAATCATAACAAAAATAACAAAACATAATAATTTCATAGAAGAGAATGACAAGAATGAGACAACATTCTAAAATTAGTGGGATGCAGCCAAAGCAGTTATTAAAGGAAATTTTATATCTCTAGATGCTTACTTGCATAAAACAGAGAAAGAGAAAATCAATGAATTGGGCTTACAACTAAAAAAAAGCTAGAAAAAAAAACAAATTAAAAACTCCTAATTAAATATCAAATTTGAAATTCTGAAAATAAAAATGGAGATCAATAAAAATGAAAGCAAGAAAATTTTTGAAATAATAAAAATAAGAGTTGGTTTTATGAAAAAAAACTAAATAAACTTTAGTTATTTTGATTAGAAAAAGGGAACAAAATCAAAGTTAGTCTCAAAAATGAAAAGGGTTAACTTTCCACCAATGAAGAATAAATTAGAACAGTAATTAAGAGTTGTGTTGCCCAACTTTATTTAAATAAATTTAATAGGTTAATGATGGGCGGAGCCAAGATGGCGGAGTGAAAATGTGACTCTGCATCCTCCTCTGATCTTCTCTCAAATCAACAATAAAATAAGCCTTTGAACTGATCTTCAAGTCAACGAATCCAGAAATATTTGGACACTGCTTTCAGATATCTCTGAAGAATTTCATATCAGGTTTGTTTAACTCGGACAGAGGAATAAACAGTCCACTAGATGCAACCCGGAAATGAAGGTGGGACTCAGCTCAGCGTGGCAGAAACTCCAAACTCCAAACACCTGGAGTTTATCTGAGGCACTCGGGACACTTTGCCCTGCCTGGAGACAGGTGTTCTGACAGATTTGCCTTTTTTTAAGAAGTAATTTGGACTTAGTCCTAGCCCCCACAAGCCCAACACCTTAAGTTAATTCACCGAATTGCCCCAGGGCAAAGTACTTCAGCTGCAATTTTTCAAGCCTTAAAGAGACATCCACGCAGTCCAAAAAAATGAAGAAGCAAAAGAGAGCTCTCAACATAGACAGCTTCTATTGAGAGAAAGAAGGGCTGACCCCAGATCCTGAGGTTCCTTTAGACAAAACTCCAGAGGAAGTTATTAAGGACCATCACTGGGCCCCTTTTTAAAAGGCCTTTCTGGAATATTACATAAAGAACCTCAAAAGAAAGCTGTAGGATAAATAGGAAAATAAATTGAAATCAGTGCAAGAAGGATACAATATCTTGCAAAAAGGATATAATGCCCTGCAAAAGAGATATGAAAAAGACACCAATTTATTGAAAAATAAAATTAGTGAAGTGGAAAAAGAGTGCAATGAACAAAAAAATTCAATTGGCCAGTTACAAAAGGAGCTTAAAAAGGTAACTGAAGAAAACAACACTTTAAAAATAAGAATTGAACAAATGCAAGTGAATGACTCAATAAGACTTCAAGAATCAGTCAAACAAAAACAAAAAAATGAAAAAATAGAAGAAAATATGAAATATCTCCTAGTAAAAACAACTGACTTGGAAAATAGATCTAGGAGAGACAATCTAAGGATTATTGGACTTCCTGAAAGCCGTGATGAAAAAAAGAATCTAAACACTATCTTCCAGGAAAGCCTGAAAGAAAACTGCCCTGAGATTGTAGAATCAGAAGGCAAAATCACCATTGAAAGAATTCACCAATCACCTCCTGAAAGAGACCCCAAAATTAAAACAGCCAAGGAATATCATGGCTAAATTTCAGGACTATCGCTTCAAAGAAAAGATTCTGCTAGCAGCTAGAAAGAAACAATTCAAATACCAAGGATCAATAATTAGTATCACACATGATCTGTCAGCCTCCACATTGAAGGATCAAAGGGCCTGGAACCAGATATTCCAAAAGGCAAAAGAACTTGGATTACAGCCAAGAATAACCTATCCAGCTAGAAAGAGCATTATTCTCCAGGGAAGAAGATGGTCATTTAATGATATAGGTGAATTTCACCTATTTCTAATGAAAAGACCAGATCTGAACAAAAAATTCGACCTCCCCCAACACAGAACTAAAGAGAAGCATAAAAAGGTAAAAAGGAAAGGACTCTTGAGAACTTTATTTTTACTATGGGGATACTTAAAGTTTGGGGGTATAATTAACTAGATATTACTTTGATAATATGAAAAAGAAAACTAGATGGGGAAAGGTTGTCATACTGGGGAAAAGAGAGAAAAAGTGGTAAAATAAGATCTAAAAAAAAGGAGGTGAAAACAAGGTAAAATCTCTTGAAGAGACAAAGAAAACCTAATATAATTGAGAGAAAGAGGGGAAGGAGATGAGCATTGTGTAAATCTTACTCTCATCAGGTTGGGCTCTAAAAGTGTATATCAGACACTTGATTTCACATAGAAACTTGTCCCTTGCTAGAGGGAAGTGGGAGGGAAAGGAGGAAAAGAAAGGGATAAACTAATAGAAGGGAAAATAGAAGAATCAGGGGAAAGGAGTAAAAACAGGGGGAAAGGATCTAAAGGGTGGAGTATTGTTTGGGGGAGAGGGTCATCAAAAGCAAAGTACTGAGGTGGGGGGAAGGGAGAAAGGGGAAAGGAAAGGGGAAAACATAACTTGGGTAAAGAAGATGGCAGGAAATAAAGAAATAGTTATTCTAACAGTGAATGTGAATGGGATGAACTCTCCCATAAAGCGGAAGCAGATATCAGACTGGATTAAAAACCAGAATCCCACAATATGTTGTCTACAAGAAAATCATCTAAAACATAGTGACACATATAGGATGAAGGTAAAAGGCTGGAGCAGAACCTATTATGCTTCAGGTGAACAAAAACAAAGCAGGGGTAGCAATCCATATCTCAGATCAAGTAAAAGCTAAGATAGATCTAATCAAAAGAGATAAGGAAGGAAACTGTATTTTATTAAAGGGTACCATAGATAATGTAGCAATATCAATACTAAATATATATGCACCAAGTGCAAGAGCATCCAAATTCCTAGGGGAGAAATTAAGAGAGATGCAAGAAGAAATAGATAGCCAAACTATTCTAGTGGGGGATCTCAATCGTGCTCTCTCAAAATTAGATAAATCAAACAACAAAATAAAAAAGAAAGAAACTAGGGAGATAAACCACTTGTTAGAAAAGTTAGGTATAATAGATCTATGGAGAAAATTGAATGGAGACAGTAGGGAGTTTACTTTTTTCTTAGCAGTCCATGGAACTTATACAAAAATTGACCATGTGTTAGGGCATAAAAACCTCAAAGTCAAATGTAGAAAGGCAGAAATAGTAAATGCATCTTTTTCAGATCATGATGCAATAAAAATTGCATGCAATATAAGGCCAGGAGAAAACAGACCAAAAGTTAATTTGAAATTAAATAATCTAATCCTGAAGAATGAATGGGTGAAATAGCAAATCATACCCAAAATCAATAATTTCATCCAGGAGAATGACAATAATGAGACAACATATCAAAATTTGTGGGATATGGCCAAAGCAATTATAAGGGGCAATTTTATATCTCTAGATGCTTACTTGCATAAAACAGAGAAAGAAAAGATCAAAAAATTGGGCTTATTATTAAAAAAAACTAGAAAAAGAACAAATTAAAAACCCTCAATTAAATACCAAATTGGAAATTCTAAAAATAAAAGGAGAATTTAATAAAATGAAAATAAGAAAACTATTGAGTTAATAAATAAAACTAAGAGTTGGTTCTATGAAAAAACCAACAAAATAGATAAGCCTTTAGTTAATTTGATAAGAAAAAGGAAAGAGGAAAATCAAATTGTTAGTCTCAAGAATAAGGGAGAACTTTCCTCCAATGAAGAGGAAATTAGAGCAATAATTAGGAGTTACTTTGCCCAACTTTATGCCAGTAAGTTTGATAATCTAAATGAAATGGAGGAATATCTACAAAAATATAGATTGCCCAGGTTAACAGAAGAGGATATAAATTATTTAAATAGTCCCATATTAGAAAAAGAAATAGAACAAGCTATTAACCAACTCCCCAAGAAAAAATCTCCAGGGCCAGATGGATTTACATGTGAATTCTACCAAACATTCAAAGAACAATTAATTCCAATACTATACAAAGTATTTGAGAAAATAGGGACAGAATGTATACTGCCAAATTCTTTCTATGAGACCGATATGATGCTGATAGCTAAACCAGGTAGGGTGAAAACAGAGAAAGAAAACTATAGACCAATTTGCCTAATGAATTTTGATGCAAAAATTTTAAATAAGATTTTAGCAACGAGATTACAGAAAGTCATTTCCAAGATAATACATCTTGACCAAGTAGGATTTTATACCAGGAATGCAGGGCTAGTTCAATATCAGGAAAACTATCAGCATAATTATATAAATAACCAAACTAACAAAAAACATATGATTACCTCAATAGATGCAGAAAAAGCATTTGATAAAATCCAACACCCTTTCCTATTAAAAACACTAGAGAGTATAGGAATAAATGGGCTTTTCCTTAAAATGATCAGTAGCATCTATTTAAAACCATCAGCAAGCATCATATGTAATGGAGACAAACTAAAACCATTCCCAATGAGATCAGGAGTGAAACAAGGCTGCCCACTGTCACCATTACTATTAAATATTGTATTAGAAATGTTAGTTTTAGCAATAAGAGAATAAAAAGAGATAAAAGGAATCAGAGTAGGTAATGAAGAAACAAAAGTATCACTTTTTGCAGATGATATGATGGTATACTTAGAGGACCCTAGAGACTCAACTAAAAAACTACTAGAAACAATTCACAACTTTAGCAAAGTGGCAGGATTCAAAATTAATCCACATAAATCATCAGCATTTTTATATATTACCAACAAAGTTCAGCAGCAAGAGATGCAAAAAGAAATTCCATTCCAAATAGCAGATGATAGGATAAAATATTTGGGAATCTATCTGCCAAGAAAAAGTCAGAAACTATACGAACTAAACTACAAAACACTTTCCACACAAATAAAATCAACGTAATCAATTGGAAAAACATTAAGTGCTCATGGATAGGCAGAGCCAATATAAAAAAATGACAATACTACCCAAACTAATCTACTTATTTAGTGCCATACCAATCAAACTCTGAAGAAATTATTTTATAAATCTAGAAAAAATAGTAGCAAAATTCATTTGGAAAAACAAAAGGTCAAGGATTTCAAGGGGATTAATGAAAAAAAGGCAGATGAAGGTGGCTTTGCTGCACCAGATCTAAAAGTATATTATAAAGCAGAGGTCATCAAAACCATTTGGTACTGGCTAAGAAATAGAGCAATCGATCAGTGGCATAGGATAGGTTATCAGGACAATCTAGCCAATAACTTTAACAATTTAGTGTTTGATAAACCCAAAGACCCCAGCTTTTGGGATAAGTACTCAGTATTTGGCAAAAACTGCTGGGAAAATTGGAAACTAGTGTGGAAGAAATTAGGGCTTGACCCACACCTAACACCACATACCAAGATAAGATCTAAATGGATTCATGATCTAGATATAAAGAGTGATATTGTAAGCAAATTAGAGGAACATAGTATAGTTTATCTCTCAGACCTGTGGAGATGGAATAAATTTATGTCTAAAGAAGATCTGGAACTCTTAATTGAACACCAGATAGATAATTTTGATTATATTAAGTTAAAAATTTTCTGTACGAATAAAACTAATGAAGACAAGATTAGGAAGGAAGCATCAAATTGGGAAATCATCTTTACATTCAATGGTTCTGATAAAGGCCTAATTTCTAAAATATATAGAGAATTCTCTCATACATATAAAAATTCAAGCCACTCTTCAATAGATAAGTGGTCAAGGGATATGAATAGAAAATTTTCAGATGATAAAATTAAAACCATCTCTAGTCATATGAAAAGGTGCTCCAAATCACTATTGATCAGAGAAATGCAAATTAAGACAACTCTGAGGTACCACTACACACCTGTCAGATTGGCTAAAATGACAGGAAAAGATAACGATGAATGTTGGAGGGGATGTCGGAAAGCTGGTACACTAATACATTGTTGGTGGAACTGTGAATGGATCCAACCATTCTGGAGAGTAATTTGGAGCTATGCTCAAAAAGTTATCAAACTGTGCATAACCTTTGACCCAGCAGTGTTTCTATTGGGCCTATATCCCAAAGAGGTCTTAGAGGAGGGAAAGGGACCCACATGTGCAAGCATGTTTGTGGCAGCCCTTTTTGTAGTGGCTAGAAATTGTAAACTGAATGGATGCCCATCAGTTGGAGAGTGGCTGAATAAATTATGGTATATGAATGTTATGGAATATCATTGTGCTGTAAGAAACAACCAGCAGGATGATTTCAGAGAGGCCTGGAGAGACTTGCATGAACTGATGCTGAGTGAAATCAGCAGAACCAGGAGATCATTATACACAGCAACAACAATATTACATGATGATCAATTCTGATGGACATGGCTCTCTGCAACAAAGAATTGTCTCAAACCAGTTCCAATTGTTCACTAAAGAAAACCATATACACCCAGAGAGAGGGATATGAAATATGGACCACAACATAACATTTTCATGTTTTCTATTGAGGTTTGCTTGCATTGTGTTTCCTTTCTCTGATTTTCTTTTTTTTCTTGTACATAGCATTTTTCTTGCACAACTTCTGAAGTATTTCAACATTATTAACATGTAATGGACTTCCTGCCATCTAGGGGAGGAAGTAAAATTTGTAATGGAAAGCTTTGTAAAGATCAATGCTGAGGAACTACCCATACATATGTTATACAAATAAAAAGCTTTAATTAAAAAAATAATAAATAAATAAATTTAATAATCTGAGTGAAATGGAGGAATACCTACAACACATAGATTTTCCAGATTAACAGAAAAGGAAATATTTTTAATAATCCTAATTTTGAAAAAGAAATACAACTAGCTATTAATCCACTTCCAAAGAAAAAATCTCAAGGGCCAGATGGATTTACATGTGAATTCTACCAAACATTTAAAGAATAATTAATTCCAATACTATCTAAACTAATTCGAAAAATAGGGAAAGAGGGGCAGCTAGGTTGCGCAGTGGTTAGAGCACCAGCCCTGAAGTCATGAGGAGTTGAGTTCAAATCTGGTCTCAGACACTTCCTAGCTGTGTGACCCTGGGCAAGTCACTTGGCCCCAATTGCCTCAGAAAAAAAAAAAGAAAAATAGGGAAAGAAAGAGTCCTACCAAATTCCTTTTATGATACAGATAAGGTGCTGATACCTAAGCCAGGTGTGATGAAAACAGAGAAAGAAAATTATAGACTAATTTCCCTAATGAATATTGATGCAAAAATCTTAAATAAAATATTTACAAAGATTTTGCAGAAAGTCATCCCCAGGATAATACAGCATGACCAAGTACAATTTATATCAGCAATACAGGGCTGGTTCAACATTAGAAAAACTGTTAACATAATTGACTGTATTATTGTGCCACAGTTCCCATGTCTGTTTCCCTTAGTTGCTCTGTTTCAGTTTTCCTTAATTGTTCTGCCAAAAAATGTTCTGCCCAACCCCCGCTTCCTGACTATCAGAAATAATTCGACTCACATTGCAAAGGAGTCATAAAACCACCAGATGGCCAGCCTCAACATACCCCTTATCTTTTGGCTTCAGACTTACTGTCTTCCTTTCCTAGTTTCTGTCTCAGGTTTCCTTTTCACTCCCTACCTGCCAGAGCTGAATTTATAGTTTCCTTGGACCCTAGAGGTTTCTCAGCTATTCCTTTTCCCTAAGCTATGGAGACTATAAAATTCGTGATGCCCTTCAATGAGGTACTCAATAATTTGTGACATTAGTCCTATTAAGTTGGCTGACTTGTCTGTCAGTCTAAACTCACAATGGACTGTGTGCTTTGAGACGAGAGTCCCAGCAATCCTGATCCATAGCTATGGATTCTGAACTCTCAATTAACATCAATAAAGAATTACCTAATTTCCAATGTGTGATACTGCCTCAGTTTCTCCCTGAGCATTACAATATCAATAACCAAACTAACAAAAATTCATAGGATTATCTCAATAGATGCAGAAAAAGCATTGATAAAATCCAACACCCATTCCTATTAAAAAAACAAAACAAAACAAAACAAAACAAAAACTAGAGAAGATAGGAATAAATGGATTTTTCCTTAAAATGATCAGTAAAATCTATTTAAAACCATCAGCAAGCATCATATGAAATGAAGACAAACTAGAATGATTCCCAGTAAGATCAGGGGTGAAACAAGGTTGCCCACTATCACCATTATTATTCAATATTATATTAGAAATGCTAGCTTTGACAATAAGAGAAGAAAAAGAGATTAAAGGAATTAGAGTAGGCAACGAGGAAACCAAATTATCAGTCTTTGCAAATGACATGATGGTATACTTAGAGAACCATAGAGACTCGACTAAAAAATTACTAGAAACAATTCACAACTTTAGCAAAGTTGCAGGATTCAAAATAAATCCACATAAATCATCAGCAATTTTATATATTACCCACAAAGTGCAGGAGCAAGAGATACAAAAACAAATTTCATTCAAAATAACTGTTGATAGTCTAAAATATTTGGGAATCTATATACCAAGGGAAGGTGAGGAATTATATGAAGAGAACTACAGAAATAAAATCAGATCTAATTAGTTGGAAAATATCAAGTGCTTATGTGTAGGCCAAGTAAATATAATAAAAATGACAAAACTGTCTATATTAATCTACTTATTTAGTAGATTAATCAAAATCTCAAGAAATTATTTTACAGACCTAGAAAATGTAATAACAAAGTTCATCTGGAAGAACAAAAGGTCAAGAATTTCAAGGGAATTAATGAAAAAAATGCAAATGAAGGTGGCCTAGCTGTGCCAGACCTAAAACTATATTATAAATCAATAGTTATTAAAACTATTTGATACTAGTTAATTTGAAACATAAGAGTAGTCTATCAGTGGAATATATTAAGTTCCCAGAACAAAAACCTCAATCACTATAGTAATCTAATCTTTGACAAACCCAAAGACCCCAGCTTTTGGGATAAGAACTCCCTATTTAATAAAAACTGCTGCGAAAATTGGAACCTAGAATAGCAGAAACTAGGAATTGATCCACATCTAATGCCATATGCCAAGTTGAGGTCAAACTGGGTTCACAATTTAGCCATAAAGAGTGATATTATAAGCAAATTAGAAGAACATAGCTTAGTTTACTTCTCAGATCTGTGAAGAAGGAAGGAATTTGTGAGCAAAAAAAAAGAACTAGATATCATTACTTAACACAAAATAGATAATTTTGATTATATTAAATTTAAAAGTTTTGTACAAACAAAACTAATGCAGACAAGATTAGAAGGGAAGCAACAAACTGGGAAAACATTTTTGCATTCAAGGATTCTGATGAAGGCCTCATTTCTAAAATATATAGAGAGCTGACTCAAATTTATAAGAATTTAAGCCATTCTTCAATTGATAAATAGTCAAAAGATATGAACAAATAATTTTCAGATGAAGAAAGTAAAACCATTTCTAGTCATATTAAAAGGTTCTCTAAATCACTATTTATCAGAGAAATGCAAACTAAGACAACTCTGAGACACCACTACACACATCTTAGATTGGCTAAGATGACAAGAAAAGATAATGATGAATGTAGGAGGGAATGTGGGAAAACTGGAACACTAAAACATTGTTGGTGAATTGTGAATGGATCCAGCCATTCTGGAGAAGAATTTGGAACTATGCCTAAAGAATTATCAATTGTGCATTCTCTTTGATTCAGTAATATTCCCTGTCATTTTAGCCAATCTAAAAGGTTTCAGGTAAGATTTACCTTATTTCAAATTCATACTATTCAATATACTATGTAATTTTCTTCTAGATAGGGATATGAAGTGGTGAGAACTGTGTTAGGAATATTAATTTGTCAAGTGAAGAAACATGACCTGCTTGCCAAGCAATGGGCCTATGAGGAGAAAATGAATGAGGAGTAAAAATAATTGAAAGATAAAATAAGCAGCATCAAAGAAAGGAAAGCGGTCTTTAACTAGTATAATCAATACAAGGAAGTATAATTTTGGATTTGTTTCCAAAAAGCTCAAAGCAGTCTATGCTTGTGATACTATATCTGCAATATTGTGTTTAAGTTCTGTGTACCACATATTATTAGGGCTTTTTTTTTTTTAACAATTTAGTAATATAGTTAAGAATAAAGGAATATTTAAAAAAATATTTACTGTGTTAAGCATAGTGCTAAACTCAGGAGATACAAAGAGCAAAAATCAAATATCACCTGTCCATCAAGAGCTTACATTCTTCTTGGGGAGAAATGCAAAGGTGCATGGCTTTGGTGGGATGTTTTTATGAGAAGTACAATTGTAAGGTTTTGTTTTCATAGTTGAAAAGCCTCTCTTTCCATTGCTATCATAGAAAAGAATGTGATAAAAGCTTTAGAGTCAGTACATCCTTGCTAAAGAGAATTAAATAATGTCTTAAGTCAATATAAGTAACCACAGGTGCTGGTTGAGTAGAAATGACCTGGGTTTATGTTCCAGGTGAGCTCAATTCTTAATTGAGCATGTTTGATAAGTTTCATGTATATTAATTTCTCCTCCCTTAAGGAGACTTCCACCACTTTTTAATACATATGACAAAGGGAAGGAGGAACATGGAAACATATCAAGGAGTATATGTAGAGGGAATGTCTTGAAATATTAGATTTTCACTATTGATCAGAGAAATGCAAATTAAGAACACTGATACCATCACACACCTCTCAGCTTGGATAAGATGACAGGAAAAGATAATGAATGTTTGAGGGGATGTGGGAAAACTGGGAGACTGATACATTCTTGGTGGAACTGTGAATGGATCCAACCATTCTGGAGAGCAATTTGGAACTATGTTCAAAAAGTTATCAAACTATGCATACCCTTTGACCCAGCAGTGTTTCTACTGGGCTTATATTCCAAAAAGATCTTAAAGGAGGGAAAGAGACCTACATGTGCAAAAAATGTTTGTGGTAGTCCTTTTTGTAGTGGCTAGACATTGGAAACTGAATAGATGCCCATCAATTGGAGAATGGCTGAATAAATTATGGTATATGAATGTCATGGAATACTATTGTTCTGTAAGAAATGGTCATGATTTCATGATTTCAGAGAGGCCTGGAGAGACTTGCATGAACTGGTGTTAAGTGAAATCAGCAGAACCAGAGGATCATTATACATGACAACAAGACTATATGATGATCAATTCTGATGGACATGGCTCTCTTCAACAATGAGCTGATTCAGACCAGTTCCAATTGTTCAGTGATGAAGAGAGCCATCTACACCAAGAGAGAGTACCTTGGGAACTGAGTGTAGATGACAACATAGCATTTTCATGCTTTCTGTTGATGTTGCTTGTATTTTGTTTTCCTTCTCAGTTTTTCTTTCTTTCTAGGTCCAATTTTTCTTGTGCAGCAAGATAACTGTATAAATATGTATACATATATTGGATTTAACATATATTTTAACATGTTTAACATATATTAGACTACCTGCCATCTAGGGGAGAAGGTGGGGAGAAGGAGGGAACAATTTAGAAAAGGAAGTTTTGCAAGGATCAATGTTGAAAAATTACCCATGCATATGTTTTGTAAATAAAAAGCTTTAATAACAAAAAAATAAATAAAAATAAAAAAGAAATAACAGGGGAGTAGGAAGGGAAAAATATTATCCCTGTTTTATAGATGAAGTAATTGAAGCTTATTGAGAGGAAGTGATTTTTCTTTCTTTGGATACACAGCTGATATATGTCCAAATCAGCAAATGAACAACAACAACAATAACAACAACAAAATATTAGATTTTAAAAGGGTCTCCTCAAATGGATATTTGGAGGAGGGGATGAAGAGACAGGGCGAGATTACAGAATATAACTGCTGTTTCTGGCCTCTGTAAACTATGTCTGTGCTCTCTTAAAGGCATATCAAGCCCACTTCTTACAAGAAATGTAATAAAGCTTTCTTCCACTTACTCCAAAAATTTGAGTCTGAAGTTTTCATTTCAAAAACTTTGACATGGAAAATTGCAAAAAAATGCAATAGATTGAGATATTCTAGGTAGGCACTGTAATGGAGTTGTGTTAATACTAGTTTTAAAACTGGGGGAAATGGAGGGTGCAGGTCAAATCTATAGAAGAAATGTTTGAAGAATAGAGAATGATATAAAATATAGCTAAGTTTTTCCTGACAGAGATCTGAGAGAAACAAACACCAATTAGGAAAACAATTCACAGAAGTTTTTCAAGCTGGGAAAAGGTGGTTGACAAAGTTATGGAGATGATAGTCACAAAATAATGGGTTCATTAGAGATGATGTATAATAGTTCTCATTTATTTGCAGGTTCCTTCCTGAACACATATCTAGGGAGTTGGTGGTACAAGTATTATTATCCCTATCCTTGGGAGTAATGTATATAATGAAAGTTTATCTCAATAGATACTCATTGCATAGAAAGTCAGAGTTTGAAGTAGGATTTGAATCCAGGTCTCATGGCATCAAATAATGATATCTCTATTCACTATACATCACTGTTTCATGTGATAAAGTTCAAGGAATTCTGTTTAGCATGAAGGAGATACAACCATTATCTGAAAATATTTGTAGTCCTTAATAGCAGCTATATTTTGTTGGATTCTGTAGGCAGAAATATTGTCCCTTGCAGAAATTATGATATAGCTAATTTTAACTCATCATTAGCAAGAAGTTACTACTAGAGCTGTCTAGCTGAAGAAGCAATAAGTTCTGCATAACCAAGGAGATACACAAGAGATGTCTTTACAATATAAGAGGTTTAAATAAATTACAGTTACAATTTGGTTAATGTAATGCTCTTAAAACTTACAGAGAATATATCATTGTCCCATAAGATCCTTGCACCACACAACATAAGGAGTACTACAAGTAGCCACCTTATCATAAAAGTGAGGAAACCAAGTTAAATGACATTTATTGGTTCTCCCCTTTTCCATCACCTGGAACCTCTAGCTCTCTTTGTATCTTGCCTGGAGGGCCACTCTTTTTTTTTGTCTAAGGTAATTTGTAATTTATTTTTAATTCATGGGATCAAACAAGAATTTTCCTAATATAATGCAATAAAAATATTGTATGTGAAAGTTCAAATCCATTATGTACCACTTGCTATTCTTTTCAAATATAATACAGCCAAATTATCATGTATCCCCCCCTTTTTCCCCCTTCCTTTCTCCACAACTCCTGCCAGTCCTGAGAGGCTTTTCCTGAGTTCTTCAGTATTTTGTACCACCCTGTCTCCATCCAAAATTACCTTATATTTATTATATATATATTTTTGATATATGAACACATTATCTTCACTATTAGACTAAAAAGCTTCTTGAGAGCTAGTTTTGCTTATTTTTTTCTTTTCTATTGTTCCTTTTCTTTTCCTTTCCCTTCTTTTCTTTTCTTTTTCTTTTTTTTCGGGGGGGGGGAGTTAACCTCAGAATTATCACACTGCTTGACAAAACACTAGCACTTACTAGATGTCTGGTTGGTGATGATGGAGACAAGGATTTTTAACCTGCAATCTATAAACTGGTTTTATTTTTGTTTGGGGGGAGGCAATCAGGGTTAGTAGACTTTCCCAGGGTCTCACAGCTAGAAAGTATCTGAGTCCAAATTTGAACCAGGTTCTCTTGTTTCCAGGGCTGGTGCTTTATCAACTGTGCCATCTAGCTATTCTTATGAACTGATTTTAAAAATTATTATTATGACCACTTCAATATAATTTGTTATTGTTCATGCACTTCAGTTGTGTCTGACTTTTTGTGTCCTTGTTTTCTGGCAAAAGTACTTGGATTATTTGCCATTTTCTTCTCCAGTGAAAAATAGAGATTAAGTGACTTTCCCAAAATCATACAGCATAGGAAGTTTTTGAGGCTGTTTTTGAACTGAACTTTTTGCCCCATCTTGGTTCTTCAGTAGCAAAATGGATGTCTTTTGTAATCTGATGTATTTTATTTTATGCATTGAAAAACATCATTCAGAGCAAAGATCTGTAGGTTTCATCAGATTATCACGGAGTCCATGACACAATCCAGACTTGCTCAATTAATGAAAATATCTTTTAAAAAAATTTTCTCAGTTGTGCAGTCCCCTTCTCTACTGCTGCACAAATTACATTGTATTTATTATGTCTTTATTTATCTGTGAACATGCTATTTTCCATTAAATGAATGAAAGATCTTCTCTTGGGAAGCAGAGCTCAACTTTGAAAAGAGAGAGACAGAGACAGAGACAGAGACACACAGAGAGAGAGACAGAGACACACAGAGAGAGAGAGACAGAGGAGGAAAAGGAGGAGGAGAGCAAAAAAAGAGAATCTGACCATTAGCATTTCTTTATATGGCCACCAAAATTCAGCAGAAAGGAATAGAAAGACAAATTCTATTTAAAATAGCTGTTGATAATTTAACATATTTAAGAGTCTTCCTGACAAGACAAATCAAACAAGTACATGAGTACAATTACAAAACACTTTTCACACAAATAAAGTCAAACAAAGACAATTGGAAAAATACCAAATGCATATTGGTAGGCCCAGCCAATATAATAAAAATGACAATTCTGCCTAAATTAATTTACTTATTCATTGCCACATTAATCAAAATATCAAAAAACCAAACAAACACATGATTGAACAAGAAAAAATATAACAAAATTCATCTGGAAGAATAAAAAATGAAATAATAAAATATCAAGAAAGATAGCTTGGCAATACCAAAACTCAGACTATATCACCAAGAAGTAATCATTAAAGCTATCTAGTATTGGCTAAGAGATACAATGAAGAATCAGTGGAATAGCCTTGGTACATAAGACACAGTTAATGACCATAATAATTTTTTATATACTCAAAGAGCCCACCTTTGGAGATAAGAACTCACTATTAAAAAAATTCTGGGAAAATTGGAAAGTAATATAATATATCACAATATATATCTTGATAAGGTCACAATGGATACATGATTTAGACATAAAGAGTGACACTATAAGCAAATTAGTAGTGCAAGGAACAGTCTATCCATCAGATCTAAGGGAAAGGGAAAAATACATGACAAAACAAGAGATAGAGAATATTTACAAAATGCAAAATAGATAATTTTGATTACATTTAATTAAAAATAAACTTTTGTACAAACAAAACCAATGCATCCAATATTAGAAGTAAGCAGAAAACTGAGAAACAATCTTTAAAGCAAGTGTCACTGATAAAGTTCTTATTTCTCAACTACATAGAGAAATGAGTTGAATTTGTATGAATACAAGCCATTCCCTAATTGATAAATGCTCAAAAGATACGACCATAGTTTTCAGGTGAAGAAATCAAAACTATCTGTAGACATATGAAAAACTGTTCTATATTATTTTTTATTAGAGAAATACAAATTCAAACAATTCTGAAATACCACCTAGCACTTTTCAAATTTGCCAATATGATAAAACAGGAATGTGATAAATGTTGCAAAGGATGAGGGAAAATTGGAACACTAATCCATTGTTGGGGAAATTGTGTGAATTGATCCAACCATTCTAGAGAGTAATTCAAAATTATGCCCAAAATATAAACAACTATACTTGCTCTTTAACTCATTAATATCACTAATAGATCTATATTTCAAAGAGATCACAAAAAAGGCAAAAGGATCTATGTGTTCAAAAATATGTTAGCTGCCTTCTTCATGTGGGAAAATATTGGAAATTGAATGGATGTCCATCATTTTGGGAATGGTTGAACAAATTGTGGCATATGAATGTAATGGAATACTGTCAATCAATAAGAAATGATGACTAGACAGATTTCAGAAAATTCAGGAAAGGCTTCTATTAACAGATCCAAATGAAATGAGCAGAATGAAGAAAACATGGTATATCAGCAACATTGTGTATGATCACCTCTGATTGATTCAGCTCTTCTCAGCAATTATAATGATCTTAGACAAGTACAAAATACTCACAAAGGAAATTTCTATCCATAATCAGATAAAACATTGAGGTATTCTGATTGTAGAACAAAACATATTTCTTTCACTCACTTTATTCTTCCTCATGATTTTTTTCTTATGATCTGTTTCTTTGTTCATAGCTTTGACTAAGACAGAACTATGTTTTACATGATAGCACCAGTATATACTCTATCAAAGTACCTATCATCTTCAGAAGATGGGAGGAAAGGGATTGAGAAAGGAAAGACTGGTATTCAACATCTTATAGAAATTAATGCTAAAAATTGTCTTATGTAACTGCAACAAAATAAAATACTACTTGAAATTAAAAAAAAATCCTTCTCTCACAGAGCTTACATTCTATTTGGCTGACATTTATATAGCACTTCTCATTTTTTTTCATTTGTGCCTCATAGTAATCCTCTGAGATTATGAATGTTTTCCTCATTTTGTAAATAAAGAAACTGATACTCAGAAAGTTAAATAATTAACCCATTGTTCTGGTAGCTAGTAAGTTGCCAGCATCAGGAATTGAACCTAAATTTGGTTTCTCATGACTTCAGGGTCAACATTTTTTTCCTATTCATCTAGCTGCCTTCACTTATAACAACACATTTTAAGGGTTCTTTAGATATCTGCTAAAGGAATTAACTTTAAAAATTCAAAAAGGTTGATCTTAAATGTTATGATGCTGCCTTGTGTGCAGATTAAAAGCTCATCTTGTATTTAATAGCTTAGTTTGGAAACAATAATTTAATAAGCTCCCATTTAGTTAGATAAGATAGGTGAATCTAAATTAACAAGATTTGAAAAACCAGAATCATTCCTATGTCTGCTTCAGCAGCTTAGGAATCATTTAGGTCTAATTATTTACTAAAGTAAAAATAGTCATCCTTAATAAGAGAAAGAAGTGGTGCCCATCAAATATGGGATTCAGAATGTCTAACATTTCATCTGAATCACAGTATAGTACCACCAATAGAAAGGGGAGAAGACAAATGCTTACGTGAATCATTTATAAATGATTAAATTATGAAAAATTTCATAATTCTGATCATCACTATTTCTCCATATTCTTTATCCTGATGCCAAAAGGGAAAATGAAAACATGTCTGATTATTTTTTAACCATGAATTACTATTGATTCTCCATTAGATAGAAGGAAAAGAAATTTCAAAGAAAATTAAAAGATAAAAATGTCTTATCTTCCTGGACAAAGATACAGTTTAGTAGTTTGTCAAGTAATGATTTTTATTGTAATCCTGATTTTATTCTGAATAATGGTGGGGGAGAGAAAGCTGAGGGGAAGAAAGAGGGGGGAAAGAGCATGGATTAGGAATAACCAAGAGAGCAGAGTGGCAAAGTTCCAGGTTCAGCAAAGGATTTAAGACTGAGAAGGGCCAGAATCTATGGGGAACTTAATTGACATGCTTATAGTGACATCTTGTAGTTAAAAATAAATATTTAGCAGTTTTCCATCTTTAAGTTTTCTGCATATTTTAAATTTCGTATTTGAGACAATTAATTTCCTATTTTGGCCTTTCACCCTTTAGATCATGAAGGAAAGGAATTGCTCGGGTTTATTGACCTACATAGACTTTGGTTGTAAGAACAATAAAAACAATTTTAACTTATAGGCTGTGGAAATTACATTCCACTTAAATGCTTCTATATTTTTCACCATTATTTGCTTTCATATACTACATAGATATTTGGGGAAAATATTTCTATTTGCATCCTGTGCATCCTTAAATAATCCAATATTATCCTCTTAAAGTGAAAGGCAACTAGTGGGCAAAGTGGATAGAGTACTGGGCTTAAAGTCAGAAAGACTTGGATTCAAATTTGGCCTCAAAAGCATACTAGCTGTGTATTTTTAGGGAAGGATTTAGCCTGTTTGCCTTGATTTCCTTATGCATTAAATGGGCACAATAATAGCACCTATCTCCCCAGGTTATTGTGAGGATCAAATGAAGTAAATTGTAAAGCATTTAATACAGTTTCAAAGAAAATCTCAGATGGAGTCACAAAGAGTCAGACACAGTTTAAACAACTGAACACAGCAAAATGAAATGATGAGCAGTATGTTTTCAGAAAACCTTATGAAAACTTATAGGAATATTATATCTGATGCAAAGTGAGATCATCAGAACTAGAAATATATTGTACATAATAATGATATTAGAAGGGTTTGATAAAGATTATCTATTATATTACATTTAGCTGTTCTGGTCAAGGTAATGATTCATGACAATTCTAAAGAATTCATAATAAAAATGCTGTCTACCTCCAGGGAGAGAAAACTGATGAACTTTGGGTGCAGATTGAAGCAATGTAATATGTAGCACCATTAATTTACAATTAATAAAGGATTATGAGTTTTTCATATCCTATTTTATACATCATGGGAAGTTCATAGGATCAAAGATTGAGATTTTGAAGGGTCAACATATTCAACCACTTATTTTATAGTGTAGGAAACTGAGGACCAAAAATGTTAAATGACTTTCCCAAGATGATTCAGATAATAAAAGACAGGGCATGGATTTAAGCCCATATCTTTTGACTCAAAATCTTGCTTTCTTCCTTCTGAACCATACAGATTCTCTGTTTGATGATGTTATGGAACTACTTTCTATAAGAAACTTGTTTTAATTCATATATCAGTAATAGTAATAAATTTTTTCACCAACTCATTTTGTCTCATCCACCCAATACATGTTGAAAAACATTTGTCTGAAGCTAAGGATATAACTTATGAGGAAGTGATAAAGAAAAGCCAACAAATGACCTTGTTTTAATTAATATACCCCACTACAAATGAATTAACTCTTCACAGATAAAGAACCCTGTTAAAAGATAGGTTTCATTCCCTATTTGGGGAAGGAAAAGAAATACGCATTTATTAAGCACTATTTTAAGTACTTTATAAATATTATTTTCTTGAATCCTAACAATAACTCTGTGAAATAGATTGCTATTATTTTCTTCATTTTTAAGTTGAGGATCCTGAGACAAAAAGGGCTTAAATTACTTTCCCAGGATCATACATCTAGCAAATATATGAAGCTAGGTTTAAACTCAGATTTCCTAAGTTGAGGCCCAATATTCTACCCACTACTCTACCTAGATTCCTTTAGAGATGAATATTGCCTCTGTAAGCAATAAAAGTGAGGACTTCTGATTAGCAGTCTCATTTTGTGCATTTTCAAATGCCCTTTGAAGTTTCACCAAGCCTTAGCATTAGAGAAAACCTCAGAGGTCATTATTTTCCAACTTAATATACAATGTTGTAAAACACAGCATGTATATATACAACATACAAGAAGATGTACAGCCTCTGCTTGTACATGTCTAGTCATAGGAAATTTATAACAAATCAATCCATTATATTTTTAGGAGGTTTAATTATGTGATTTTTAATTCTATCTTTCACTAAAGAGAAGAAACATTCCTTTTTTTTTTTTTTTTTTGCTTAGGCATTTTTGCTGAGGCATTTGGGGTTAAGTGACTTGCCTAGGGTCACACAGCTAGGGAATGTTAAGTGCCTGAGACCAGATTTGAACTCAGTTCTTCCTGACTTCAGGGCTGGTACTCTAACCACTGCACCACCTCGCTGCCCCAAAACATTCCAATTCTAATGGTACCATCCTGCAAAATGTAATAGGTTGTAGATTTCTTCATTATATATATAAGTTGGCATGGTAAGTTAAATTTACTATAAATGTATTCATTTTCAGTGACAGATTAAAGAGGGGAAATATATGTATAAGCTACCATGGGCCAATAGTCTGTCAAACTATAATTTGAAACAAGAAAATTGAAGTTGTTAGTTTTCTATTTATCCTATACTCTAGAGACTCCTTAAAACAGACTAATGGAACCCATTTTTTTTCATCCAGATAAGAAAGAATGATTCCATATTGATGTCTGCTTATTTTAATTCAGTCAAAAGTATAGCAAGGGAGGTAACTCCGCATTATATTTTGATTAGCCTGACTTTTTTTTTCATCATTTGATCTTTGGAATTGTCTTGCGTTATTGTATTGATCAGAGGTGGTCAGAAGAAATGTGATATCATTTATATTCATGAAGTCATGCAAAAAAAAATCTTCCATGTTAGCCATATTGCAAAAAAAATTAATCATAAAAATATGCTCTTATCTGCATTCAGTCTCCATTAGTTTTTTCTTTGAAGATACGTAACTTGTTTCATCATAAGTCCTTCAGAAATTGTCTTGAATCTTTGTATTTATCAGCATAGGTTAGGCAGTCAAAATTGATCATTACATATTATTGATGCTATTCTGTACAATATTCCTCTAATTCTACTTACTTCCCTTTGCATGGGTTCATATAAGTCTTCCCAGTTTTTTCCCATCCTGCTCATCATTTCTTATAGCACCACAGTTTTTCATCATAGTCATATTAATATAATATAGTAATAACATAATATAATAAATTATTGAATCATTCCCCATTTCTTGGGCCTCTTTTCAATTTTTAATTCTTTGTCACTACCAAAACAACTGCCATACATATTTTTGTACATATAAATCATTTTACTTTTTATTTAATATCTTTGGGTTACAAACTTAGTAATGGTATTGCTGGATCACAGGATATGGATAAGTATACTGCCTTTTGGATTGTGACAAATGAAAAATCCGAGAGAAATAGTTTATGGATAATTAATTATCAGTTTATTATTATGGTTAACAAATAATAGATTGATTTGAATGACACTCTCAGAAAAAGACCATTTTCAAAAAAAAGTGTATGTAAGTGCTAATCTTTGTGAAGACTGGGAAATGCTTCTTGCAGGAGATGACAAGGGAGTGATGCTTTGATAAAAGCCAGGGATTCCATATAGTGGAGTTGAGGAGGAGTGAATCTCAAACACATGGTACACTGTTTCAAAAGCAGGGATGGAGTAAGAAAATGGAATTTTGTCCTTGGAGGATATCTAAGTGGAACATTTGGTCTCCAGAAGGAAAAACAAATCATTTCCTTAAAAAGAAAAATACTTTGGAAACAAGGGAAAAGGTCTTCTAAAGTGAGGAGATAAATCAAATTTCACTCACACTGTGATGTAAATAGCTAGAATCTCTTGGAGTTCCTAGAAACTAGTATTCTCTCTAAGATCTATCTGTGTGTAGTATTGTTGCCTATTATGAGAAAATAGGACTTCACCTGTGCCTTGAAGATTAAGTGACAATAAGAACATAACTCACTTGCATAGTGATTTATTGTACATAAATCTCATGATATAGTACACATATAAGGTTTTATTTAATTGTCAAACTAATTCTGTGAAGCAAACAGAATGTATATTGTGATTTTCATTTTAAGTACATGATATCCCAAAAGTCTTAGTGTAGTTTTAAGGTTTAATAGATTAAAATTTCACTAAAACTTCAGACATCTTGTATTAGGAAAATGAAGATTTAGAGAAATAACTTATCTATGATCATACTATTGATAAACAATAGAGTAAAGATGAAAGGCTAAATCTTTGGTTTCCTTATCCATCATAATTTTAGTTTATCATCTGACTCATATTTGATTATCAGTTTATATATGGCATTTCAGGCAAATATTTCTGGCTCTTACTTTGCATTTCTAACATAATAAACTTTTCACTGAAAGAAAAAAGATTTTAATTAAAATCTATGAGGCAAATAATCACAAGGAACATACTAAAGAGTCTATTAAAAAGAAAAATAATCATGTTTCATGATTCTAACCCTATTTATCTGTTTTAATATTTAGAAATAGAAATTTTAAAATTTCCTGGAATCTTTCAGATGTCATAAATCTGTACTGAGTCAGTGGCTTACCTACCCTGCCAGTTAAGAATGCATTTGATGATAGAAAGTATTGAACTCCCAGATCTCTTTGAATTCTAGAATCATATATACTTCTATCCTTCTGTACCTCTGATAAACAGTCCCTACCTTCTACATGTGACAGAGCATCAAAGACACAAGAATAATGCCTCAGCCTAAGCCTATTCCCTGCACTTATAGATTCCTTAATTAGATGCTTACCCTAATGTGTGAACCAGGACCCTTTCCATCTATTATCTCTGGATCGAGGGATTTTATGAAAATTTTAGGGATAGTTAACATTTAATACATATATTTCTTCTTTTCCCACATTCTTATTTTTCTTTTGGTTCATTTCAATTGCAGTAAGACTTCCCTGAATATGATGGCTAAAACGTCAGTTTTTTTTCCCCCATGATCATGAATATAGTCAGGATAAGCCCAACAT
>JAJPUD010014790.1:0-39785 GCA_023553655.1 Myrmecobius fasciatus
GCATAAGTGTATGGGGCTGAAATTCTTCCTTATTGGCTCAAGATTGAGTAACAGATGGGATGTGGTTGATCCTAAGATCCCAAGTGTTTGGGGATATTTGGGCCCATATGAGCTTTTAATTTTGTAGGAAACATCTTTTTTAGATGTGAAAGCAAAACAATTAGGGAATATTAATAGATTATGGATCAATTTGAATATAGCCTTTCCCCCACGGTTAGGATCTTTGTGTTTGGAAGAGTATTTTCTTACCCTAGAAGATCTAACTTAGTATTTATAGATAGAATCCAGAGAGGGGAAACCATAATCATTTCTCTAAGTGCTTTCCACTTCTCTCTGAGACAACAGCTCAATGCTGTTCTTCCTGCACTGGTGAGATCATTTAAGAACTCACCAGGAAAACCTATGGCCAGGAGATGCTGGAGCCTCCTCACAAAAACTCTATGAGTTAATTTTTAATTTTTCAGTGTGAGCATTTATATCTCTGTAAGTAGCAAACACTACAAATAACAAAGAGTAGTGATTGATTGGTAAATTTGCTTAATTTGGATCATCAACATTTTCTCCATTAATTTCTTAAATCTAGACAATCAACAAAATTAATCAATTTGTGGAAAGCATTCCCTCCAAATACCTATATGGCAGTCCATCCATACTTCCTTTATTACTCTAGCACTTATATAGTATTTTAAGTTTTGCAAAACACCTTACCAATTGCATCATCCTTATAATAACACTGAGAAGGAGCTGATATTATTATCCTCATTTTGCAGATGAAAAACCAAGGCAGAGTGGTTAGATGACTTGCCCAGAATCACATAATTAGTGTGTCTGTGACTAGATTTCTTGACATCAACTGTAATTTTTTATCATCAGCACTTAGCTTTCTCAAAAGTTTACCCCAGGGGGCACACAAAGTGGGTTGAACACATTTCTCTCTTCCTACCACTCATCAAGAGGTACCAGTTGATTTCTTTGTCCACCTGTGATCCCTTGATTTCACCATGTAACTAGGACATATTCTTTTTCCGTAATGCAAGTCTCAGATGGCATCTCTTTCCCTTTTCTTCCTTGGAATTCCTCATCGATTACAAACTGCAGTTTGCTCATATCCACTCTTGTCTCTTTATTGCCCCATGTATGGTGCTCATCCTTAATCCTTCCAAGGCAGTAGTGCATAAATAAGTATATGTGTACATGACTTAAATGGAAATGGTTTGCAAAACTTCACATGTGCCTTCTCAATGAGGGGTGTGGAGTGGGGAGGAAGGAAGGGAGAGAATATGGAACTCAAAGTGTTTTACATGTAGCTGGTGAAAATAAAATGTTAAATAATAGAAAAAATAAGTATTTGTGTGTATCTACTCAATTCCAAGGAATACCGGTTTATTTACATTTTTTTCCAAGTGGAAGGTTAACACTTGCAGCTACACATTTCTAAGAAGCAAACATGTCCTGAATCACATCATGACCGTAATCATAAAGACCACAAACCAGACTCCATAATGAAATATATCACTGTAATCATGGTTTGAGGCCTTATAACAACATATTAAGATGAGGTAACATCTAATCTAAGGTTTCCTTTCCTTCAAAGGAACTAGTCTTTTTTTATAAAGCTTTTTATTTTCAAAACATATACATAGAAAGTTTTCAACATTCACCTTTGCAAAACCTTGTGTTCCAAATTTTTTTCTCCCTCCATTCCCCCCCCATTGCCTCCTCCCAAGTGACAAGTAATCCAATATATGTTAAACATGTCAATTCTTCTATATATATTTCCACAATTATCCTGTTGCACACAAAAAATCAGATCAAAAAGGAAAAAAATGAGAAAAAACAAAATGCAAGCAAACAATAACAACAAAAAAGTGAAAATATTAAGTTGTGATCTATATTCAGTTCCTATAGTCGTCTCTCTGGGTGTGGATGGCTCTCTCTATCACAAGTCCATTGGAACTGGCCTGAATCACCTCATTGATGAAAAAACTCATGTGCATCAGAATTGATCATTGTATAAGGTTGTTGTTGCTGCGTACAATGTTCTACTGGTTCTACTCACCTCACTCAGTATCAGTTCATGCAAGTCTCTCCAGGCCTTTTACTGAAATCATCCTGCTGGTCATTTCTTGCTTTTTGCTGAGGCAATTAAGGTTAACTGACTTGCCCAGGGTCACACAGATAGGGAATGTTAAGTGTCTGAGATCAAATTTGAACTCAGGTCCTCCTGACTTCAGGGCTGGTGTTCTAACCACTGCACCACCTAGCTGCCCCCTGCTAATGATTTCTTAATCTTTCTTAAAACAATAATTTTCTATAATATTTATATGCCATAACTTATTCACCCATTCTCCAACTTCATTTTCTATGACATTGTGATTCCTTTGCCATAACTAAAATGCAGTAATGTTATTGGCTAAATTAGCTTTTGTGGACTAGTCTGGAAATATTACCATGTTTTATGATATTTTTTATATGAGAAAAATCATTCTGAGTTCCAGACATACTTAAAATCAATTTTTTGGAATCCAATCTCTTTGTAATTTATGGGCTACTGATATACTTCATGTGTTCTTTTATCTTTCTTATAAAAACTTTTTCTTATGTAGTCCAGGGTTGGACTGCCCTAGAGAGTAACCAGAACTTATCATTCCTATGATACTCCACTTAATGCTTTGTACTTCCCTAATGAGTTCTCTCTAGAACTGATTGATAAAAAGATTGGAGATTGTCAAGATGCCCCCTCCTTCAAACATAGATGAGTATCCAATCCAAAACAATCCAATCCTATCTAATCAACTAAGCTCTGGAGATACAAAGATTAAATAAAAAGACATATTTATCTTTATTTTTTGCTTTGTTTACTTATGTTTAACTTTGTTGGAAAGTTCCTCAATTGTACTTTAATGCACAGATAGATACAGGAGCCTCCAAATTCTAATCTTGATTCTGGTACTGACTAGCTAAGTAACCTTGACTGAATTATAGGTTCCTTGATTGAAAAATTAGATATTTAGACTATAAAATCTAAGTCTACATTCAGTATGTATATATATACTGATACAAAGTAAAATAAGAAAAATCAGGAAAACAATGTATATATATACATATATACATATATGTATATATACATATACATATATATGCATGTATATGTGTGTGTGTGTTATACATATCTCCAGATGAATAAACCCCAGTCTTTTTTGCTCTAACTCCATCACTGATGGATGGTTCATCTCCCTGGGCATAAAAACATATGTGGTTCATTTACCATGGAAATATTAGGTCAGAGGCTGGTCAGTGATTCAGATACTGTATGTGTAACATATTGTGAATGACATTTTCAATTGAAAAGAATCGACTAACTGAACAAACACCAGATACTATGGAGCTGTCATGTAGGGAAGGATTCTTTCCGAAGCAGAATGTCAGGATAGTGTCACAGACACTGATCCATTTTTCCTTCATCTGAAGATTCAATTGCTTTCTGATTTCAGAAGAAAGTATCTCATCTCTGGGAGGTGACATCAAGGCCAATCAGAGCATGGGCTCACTCTGATTTATTCTTTAAACTCCACGCTTAGGGTGGTTTAGGACATTTTGCCAAAGAGAAATTTCAGAAACAAGTACATTTTGTCCATGACTTGAAATATCACCAGAGCTCAACAGTGGAGCTATTCTGCATGGTTATATAACTGAAAAGACAGGGAAGCCATTAAATGAAAAATGAAAAGTCAGCCATCTCCATTGTGGGGAGAAAGAGATCACAGTGTAAACTGGCAAAGGACTAATTCTTAGGGTCACCACTACTAAATTCTCATTTCTCAATCCATATTTCCCTCTTCTGTGGCAAGAACTACCAATCACCACACCCCATCAGAGGTCTACAATTTCCTGATGAAGTTGTAGTACAAAACAGACTCCTTTGTAAGTCTTTTTTAATCTTATTTTTGGAAGTTTTTGCTATTATATCATCTTCATTTCTGAACCTATTTCTACTCTTTTTCCTGACTAGTAAACCATCCTTATAACAAATATTTTAAAAGGCAGAAGGAAAGAAAACAATTTAGTAAAATCAACCAACACATTAATTATGGCTGACAATATATGCAACTTTCAACATCTTCACAAAAAAGTGTGCTTTTTCAATTCTTTTCTGTGTTAAACATGATCACTGTTTGGTTTCTTTATTTTGTTCTTCTAGTTTACATTATTATAATCATTGAATTCATTGTTTTCCTGATTTTTCTTATTTTACTTTATATCAGTTCATAAAATTTCCCACAAATCCAAATTTTCATGTTTGTCATTTCTTACAGTTCAATAATATTCTATTATATTCATGTACTACATTTCCTTTAGACTACATTTCTTGATCAGTGGTCATCCATTTCGTTTTCAGTTCTTTACTACTGCCATCAGTTGTTATCAAATCTTTTTATGTATGAGAGACCTTTCTTTTTAATCTTTAATCTCTTTGGATATAGTCTTAGCAGGAGACTTCTAGGTCCAAAAGCATGAATATTTTACTCCTTTTCTCTTCTTGGTCCAAAAGTTTGAATATTTTGTTCCTTTCCACTTTTTTCCCCATCCCCTTTCTGTCTTTTTTTAAAGCATAATTCCAAATTAATTTCCAGAATGGATAGATTGAGTCATAGTTCCATCAACACAGTGGCAGTGATCTTGAACACATACATGCATATATAGATATATACCAGTTTGTCCCCACAACCATGAAGGAGGTTGAAGCAGGCATTGTGTGGTGCTTAGAGTTTTATCAAATATACAAGATATCAATCACTGCATTGTAGGTCATTGCCAATCCATTTTGCCATTGGACTTTGATGACTCTGAGAGAATGAGCTGAAAACTTTCTGCAACTTTTCCTCTCAAGTCCAATTTGTTCCTAAGTCAATACATCACCCTCATGATATTGATCCTCTTTGAAAATGAAGGACGAACAACACAACAAAAGTTTAAGACTTGTTAGTAGCATCCTGATTATTGGAGAAGAGAGTTGTTCATCAGGGAATCTGTTAATTCCAAAGAGAAACAAGTCAAAGATGACATAAAAATGTTCATTTGGGCTAGCTATATATTAGTAAGAGGAGAGGGAGAGAAAAAGTCTGGTAACTGATGACCTACTAAATTTAGCATCACAAGGTTGGGAAAGCAATGCTTTGAACCTTTCCATTCTTTATTTGGGACTGATAAAGCAGAAGACAGCATGACTAAAAAGAGAGAGTCCAGTCTGTAAGATCAACTAATTGTGCAACTTTAGGCTAATCACTCAATCTCTTTGAGTTTTAAAGGATAAGAATATTGTCTTCCTTTAAATCCCAGCTAAAATTACACCTTCCTCATGAAATTTTTTCCTAACCTCTCTTAATTCTAGTACCTTCACTCTCTTAATTATTTTCTGTTTATCCTTTATATAGCTTATTTTATGTATTTATTTACTCATGTCCCCCATTAGATTCTGTCTTTTGCCTTTCTTTGAATACCAGGGCTTAGCACATAGTAGGTACATAATAAATGTTTATTGACTGCCCTATTAATAGCCTCTCTTAACTTTGAGAGTTTATAATTGAATTTGCCTACCACAGGATACATGGGGCATGTAGGTGCTTAACAATACTTTTGATTATGATGACATTTCAAGGTTTTCAAAGGTCTTTGCATGCTTTATATCATTTGAATTTCACAACAAAACTGGGATATAGACACTACAACTTTCTTTATCTTGATTTTACAGATAAGGAAACTAAGGCTTTAAAAGAGAAAATGACTTACAGATAGTCACACAGTTCATTAATGTCGGAGATGGAATTTGGAACTAGGTCTTTTCTCTGACTTCAAAACTCGTACCATATTCATTAGGCTACACTGCTTATTAGAAAGTAAAGGGATGAAAAAGCAGAAAATCCTCAGTCTCAGTATTTCTTTCCACAGTGGGACTTGCCTAAGAGTAGAGCTACATTGGTCATATCTCATTCTAGGGAAAAGATTTGGCCCTTCTAATATCCACATTGCTCAGCGTTTAGTATCATCCTTCCTAGTGTCAAGCTGGGAATTCCTGCACAAATGTCCTTTGGACCTGTTTACTCTTTATGTGTTCTACTTCATCCCTAGTACAAGTCTCCCACGGTCCAGAGCAGATGACCTGGGAGCAAATACATACACACTCACATACACAAACACATACATACCCACACATACACATATATATATGTATGTATATATATATGATATCATTTACCATTAATTAATGGGACAGCCCATGCAGATCTGGTAATTATTTTCCTAGACTGTATTCTAATTACAGACTCATCGAATGGTAACTTTGGCAGATCAGCCATGGGCATACTGTGTCAGACAGACTTGTTGATCCACCATAAATCATTAATCCTGGTTTATTTCTCATGTGCAGGGAGATTACAGCAACCTAAGAGGACATAATGATATTATAACTCTATGATAAAATTATGGCTGAGTTGTGAAACTGTAGCCCTTACAAAAGATACCAAAGATAAAATTACAGTGCTCCAAAATACCTTCCTCTCAAAATTTCCAGCATTTTGTATTTTGATTGTTAGGTCTCCATCACTGCAAAAGTATACCAATTTATGCTTTTGATAAAAGGATTAACAGGAAGGACATTGTTAGCTTAGGGGCATCTGGGTAAGAGTCACTTTTTATCATTATAATAGCACTAAAAAGTTAAAGGATGAAAACTTTGGATCTCAATCTTTTTCTTTCTTTCTATGGCCTATAGGGAATAGTGGGTCACTTCTTATATATCTAGTAACATTAAAGTTTTTCCATCAAGTGCCTAAATTCATACAGTCAATTAAGCAAATACATCTTGGCCCTATGCTATTTAATATTTGCATAAATGACTTGGATAAAGGTATAAATTAATCATTTAATATTATATGACTATAAGTTATATAAATTATATAATTACAAATAATTATAAATCAAGAATTTATTAAGAACTCATTATATTCAGTCCTTTCCTGTAATGCACTTTCATTTAGTACAGGAAGATATCATATTCACAAATTATTAAAAGCTAAGATAATTAACTAACACAACAGAGGTGGAATTTTAAATGTTCTTGCTAGGTTAGACCATTGGACTACATAAAATAAGATGAGATTTAATAGGGACAAATATAATCTTTCATTTCAATTTTTAACAATTCACTTCAAAAGTACAAGATAGGCTATAATTAGATAGTTGTTTGGAAAAAATATCTGGTGTTTTAGTGTAAATTATGTTATGAACCGATAAATCAATAAACATTTAAGCACATGGAGTGTAGGGGGTGTTTAGGGAGGACAGGTTTTTGAACCTTTTTCAGAGCTCTTCAGACCTTTTTGCTATCCAACTGTTTCCCAACCCTTACTTGTAACTCCAAGAAGCTGAATGTGGAGTAGCCATATACCAGGTAAAACCATCTCAGCAGACAGGGACCTGGTTGAGGGTAACTAACAGAACTCCAACCCATTGGTAAGTTAGGCTTTAAGAATATCAATTTGGGGAGGGGAAGGAGCTTGGGAAAGTCTTCCTGCATAATGTGAGGTTTAATCTGAGTTTTGAAGGAAGCCAAGGAACCTAGGATGCAGAGCTAAGAAAGGAGAAAATTCTAGGTATGAGGACAGCCAGTGAAAAGGCATAAATTGGGGACATGGAGGAATAAAACAAAGCCCAGTATAGTTGGAGAAGAGTAAGATATGAAACTGGAAAAGATCGGAAAAGTAGGAAGGTTGTAAATGGCTTTGAATGACCACAAGAAGATTTTTGTATCATATCTTGGAGGTCATGGGAAGCCATTAGAGTTTATTGAGGAGGAGGGTGACGTGGTCAGATCTGCCATTGGGAAAATCACCTTGATGGTTGAATGGAGGATTAATTAGGGTGGGGAGAAACTTGAGGGTGGAAGACCAATTAGAAGACTATAGTAGTTGTTCAGGGAAGAGGGAAATGGCTGTGTGAGTAGAAAGAAGGGGAGAAATGCAGAAGAGGAGGATGGAAAATTGATAAAAATTAGAAATTGATTAGCTGCACAGAGTAAGTGCCAGTGAAGAGTCAAAAATGACTCCTAGGTTGAGACTTGGGAAACTAGAAGAATGGTGGGACCCTCAACAGAAACAGGAACAGTTGAAAGAGGAATATATATATAGGGAGAAAGATAATGAGTTTGCATTTGAGATGGCTATGGGATATCTAGTTGCAAATGTCTAGAAGACAGTTGGATATGTGGGATTAGAGTTTAGGAGAAAGATGAGGATGGCAGGATATATAGATTTGAGAATAATGGAAATACAAAAGACAGTTTCTGATAAGAACTCTAGGAGAGGGTATAAAGTAGACATTCTTCATCTAGAATCCATGGACTTCCTAAAACTCTGTGGATAAATTTCAGGGAGAATGTGAACTCAGCTGAGGAAGAAAGAAACAAGATATCTTTATTTTCACTAACCTATAATTGAAATTTAGCAGTTTTTTTTTATTATGAATGGAGCCATAGGGCATTGAAGGAATTGTTCCCAGTGATGTTGACTTGATCACTATGCTATGAATGAAAGGTGAAAAGTGGGGATAAGGGGGACATCTGTAAGTAAAGCAAATGGGAAGGTGTTAAGGCTATGAAATTTTGTCTTTTGATGTAACTTTATAGTTTTGATGATAGGATAATGACTTATATGAGAACTTTAGTTAGAAGTTGAATTCATAGGGGATTCCTGCTACTAGTAGAAGGCTACATTTTCTGAAGGGCCCAATTTGACCACTTTCTATTTGGGATGTCTTAGGACTTTCCCATAACTATACCTCCTCTGAATATCAGTATCCTTATCTATAAAATGGGCATAATAAATCTTGTAGTCTGAACCATATAGGGTTGTTTTTGATAAGGCTCAAATGCGATAATATACAGTGTGTACCAAAACTCTTAGTGTAGATTTAAGCCAAATAAATATATGTAAATCACTTTGTAAACTTTTAAGCAGTATACACATGTCTATCATCATCATAATAATGCTGTACAGTTAAAAGAACATTGTCTCTAAAGTCAAAGGAACTGAGTTCAAATCCTGCTTCTGATGCCTATTAGTTATTTGACTTTGTATGAGTGGTCCTGTAAAATGAGGGGATTAGATAGTCTTTTAGGCTACTTCTTGATACAGAATTATGATCCCATGTTCATCATGATCATTTCTATAAAAATTATACCCAATTAGAGGTCCTTGGTCTATGTTCTCACTCTACCACTTTCTGGCTATATCATATTAGACATTTTTCCCTCCTAGCTCTTTCTGTTTCCTTATTTGTGGAATAAGGATGGTAATGCTTCTGTTATCTGATGTGTAATATTGTGAGAAAAAGAACTTGGTGGATTTTAATACATGTAAAGTATTAAGAATAATAATAATGATAAGGATATGATAAATGAATGTTTAATGAAAAAAATGAGTAGAGTAAATAATCCATTTTGTATTTTACTATCTCCTGTCACCCAAGCTTCTATCTTTTGGGGAAAGTTAGAAGCATGTGTAAGGCAAAGATCAGAAGAAACAATATTAAGAAAAATTGAGAGATTAATTTAGGGAAGGGATGGGGAACCTTTTTCCTGCCAAGGGACATTTGTATATTTATAACATCATTCATGGGTCATACAAAATTATCAACTTAAAAATTAGCCTGCTACATTTGGTCAAACATTTAATGAACTCGTCTTAATGTGATGACTGTAACTGCTTCTCTTTGGGGAGGCTTTTTCAGGTTTGCATTGGTCAGTCTGGAGCACAATTGACTTTTTCAGTGGTAAGTTTTGAAAATAACTGCTCTCAGCAATAAGTTGTTCCAAAGACAGATGCCTATTTCAATGCAAGTCTCCCAAAGTGGGAAATTCATTATTACTTATGTAACATTTATAAAACTCAAGGAATTGGGAGATTGTTGTAGTTAGCTTTCAGCTCATCATCACTTTGCAGCTGAATGATTTCATTTTGTAGGTTATCAGGCATATCAGCTGGTTCCACATTGAACAGTGTAGCAAAGATGTTCGATTCCATTTGTTTACTTTCCACGTCCTTGATTTTTTCATTAAATGCTTCAATCAGGTTTTGCACATTCATCAGAAAATTCAAGTGTTGTAGAAGGGCTTTGTCTTTTCCAGAGTGGGAAAATGCAGTTTTATTCCTTTTGAGTTGTGCTTTCCACAACTTTAATTTAGCTTCAAATGATTTCACGTTTGAAAGCAGGGAGCTGAGAAGCTGTAGTTGATGTCCAACTCTGAGAGGTAATATCCACCATGTGTGCTATATCATACAGCCACTTGCTATCACTGATGGGTTTTCCCTTCACCTCCATGAACTTCTTGACTTCATCCTGCAGTTCATAGAACCTCATGAGCATGTTCCCACGACTCAGCCACTGCACTTCACAGTGATAAACAAGATCATTATACTCAGAATCAATATCATTCTGTAATTCCTTAAACTGGTGACTGTTAAATCCCCTGCTTTTGACAAAATTTATGCAAGACATAATATTGTTGAGCTGCAACGATTGTGCACAAAGACTTTGGTGTATGATGCAATGGAACAGAATTAAATCCCTTGGATTAAGACTGAGATAATTCAATCATTTCTCATGTCATCATCATTGAATTGCTGTAGTTTTGCCACAATGTGTTAACACTTTTGCAACATGTAACTCTTAGCCTGGCTGGCATTATCTTCTGAGTCACCACAATACAGGCATCTGACATGAAACATACACGCCTTTCTTGTCATGAATTCATATGTGTCCTGTTTATCCTGTAATGGACATTCCTTGTTTGTCCCTCACAAACAAGTTATGATTATCTTAATATAAATTTATATTGCTATGAAAAAAGCTCCCAGATTTATTGAATATTGGAATCCTACTTATGTTGCATTGACATAGCCAGACCAAATAATTCTGTGAGTCTTACAGAACAGACATTCCCCACTCCCGATTTAGGAGATGAGGGAAGCTCCAAAGTACCTCAACATGATTTAATTCTCTTTCCCTTATCTTCAAATCCCTTTTTAGAGTTTCACATGTGTGTTCTGCTTTGCATAGCCAATCTAGCTGGGGGAAAAACACAATCAACACTCTATTCAGCCTTCCATCAAGCACTCTATTGTTGGCCATCTCCTTATGTACACCATCAAACTCACAGCTTGATTTTTAGATACTAGGGCAAGCTTGCTGTGCTAGTAGTCAGAATATAACCTGTAAATTAGATACATTTACCATGGAAGTCACTGGTAGAGAGACAGAGACAGAACAACAGACAGAGTGACAGAAAGCAAGAAAGAGAGAGATGGAAGATAGAGACAAAGATGGAGACAGGCAGAAAGACTGAGAGAGGTAGAGACAGATTCAGAGAGATAGAGACAGAGACAGATATGATCGCCAACAGGTTCCCTCCAATTACTAGACTGGCATCTAGTCTATATTTGGGAGGGTCTTAGTATAGCTGAAAGCAGGTGAAGGTAGCCAGAGCTGCCATAATATCAGACCATTGGTGCACACACACACACACACACAAATATATATCTTCATATAACTACCAAAATAGACATCATAAATAGGATTAGTTAGAGAATGGGAAGAATAGCAATAGAGAGGTCTGTTACTTTGCAAAACAATATCAAATAAGATCAATAAGACAATAAGATCTATAATTTTGTGTCTCTACACAAGTGGATGTTGTATAGGAGATGTGTATAGTAAGCTAAAGAATATAATTCAAGGAGGCAAATTAAATCTTATGGGGAGGAGTCCTACATGCATTATGGCTTTGAAAGGGTGCACTTTATTAAAATGGGATAAAATAGTAGATAAAAAGCGTATGTGTATTAGAATTGGATTGTATATACCTCATTGAGAAAATGTTATTTAAAGAAATCTAGGAATCAACAGACTAAGCATTTGGATGAAGTTTAACATAGAAAATCAGATAACACTATCATTGTGAGAGTATTACTATAGACTTCCAGTTCTAAAGAAAGAAAGAAATGGGGAGATTGGAAAATACATGTATTACGGATGTATGATACCATAGCTATGGGCTACTTCAATTAACCAGAAATTATTTGAAGTTTTCTTTGCCAAAAAATAGAAAAGTAATAATTTCTTGATTTAATATGAGTTTCAAAGTCATATTATGTTTGTTTTGAGGTTGCAGCACATATCTTTGCATTGTTACTATCTTTGTTTTCTTTCTTAGATTTATTGATTCGTTAGCACAAAGAAGCAATGAAGTACTGTGTTGGAATGGAAAAATATATTAACTTGTATTCAGGAAAAACCTATGTTTAAATATCCTACCCTTGACAACACTTAATAGCTGTGTGACTATGGAGAGGTCATTGGATCTATTGAGCCTTAATGTTTTCTTCTACAAAATGTGCATAATAATACCTCTAGTGTTTAATTTATCTTGCTGGTGGTAAGAACAAATGAGATGTATATAAGTGCTCTGTAAACCTTACAGCATTATATAAATGTCTAAGATGATAATGATAATCATAATACTTTGTGATAGAAATGCAAATGACTTCAATTTGGAATCTTTGTAATAAAATAATAATAATCCAAATAATAATTCATATTTATAGAGCCATAAAGATTTTCAAAATGGTTTCCCATACTAGTCCTCTAGGTTATATATCTATGCTTTTTAACTATATGCTCATATATTGTTATAACAGATTATAAGTTTTTTGAGGGACAGGGCTATTACTTTGTCATTTCTATATCTTTAATCACTACAATGTACATACAAGGTTGTATGGATCTGGATTCTCATTAGTTCTGAGACCTAATGGGTGAAAAAATTCTATCAGTGCTGGTCAGTAATTTCCCAGTAACTTATAAACTTAGAGGGTTGTTAAGGACTCTGAGAGATGAAATGTTTTGCTCAGGGTTATACAGGTAGTAAGTGTCAGAATGAGCTTTACACCTGAGTCATCATAGTTTTGAAATCACTTGTGTTTTCAGTATAGCAGAAATGCCTTTAGCTTGTATATATGTATATCCATGTGTGTGTATTATATATATAATATATATGCATATGTAGTACATATATATGTATATGCAATCCATCTCTATAGATAGATAGATATAGATATAGATATATAGATATAGATGCACACATACATATATGGACATTCAATGTATATTAGTTGAACTGTTGTTTTGTGTGAATTGGGTTGTGGTTCTATACTTTTTCCCCCTATTTAATGGCAAAATCCTTGAATCCAGGGACCAAACTTTACCTTTCTTTTTCCTGTTCACACAACCCTTTAATACAGTGCTTCACACATAGAAGTGACTCAATAAATATTGTTCGTTGATTTTTATCTTTTTGAGAGTGCTCAGATGGTAGATAGTTGGCCAGACCCATAAACATTTCTAGGAACTTCAATGAAGGCTGTGGTTTTTACCTGTTAGAGGTGTTGCCTATGCCAGCTGGTGGACATCATGGACACTGTTAAATCTCTGCTGCCTGAAGTTGCTGAGTTTAGCACATTTCTCTAATAGAGAAAAAGCTGCTAAGATTCTGACCCTCCTATGGTCTTTGCTTGCTCCTAGAACAGCTCAAAGGGGACATTATTTATCTCTTAGGAAAAGGCTATTAAACTATTCCATAAGATAATAAATTATAGAATCAGGTGCTTCATTGGAATAAACTACATCCAAACATGTGATCAATTATCATCTCCCAATTACCCTTGATTCCACAAACCCACATTCAGTTCTGATCTCTTAATTGAAATTTGGCTTCAGGTAGAAGTGATTTCATAATAATTGCTATTGTTGAAAATAAGGGATTCTGGACTATGTTAACTTTGAGTACGTTGTTGATAAAGAGGTACCAAGGGATGTTGTGAACACAGCCAGAAAATAATGTTTTCCATTGTCATATTTAAGAATAACGTCCACCTCTGAAGGTAGTAAATCTGAGACTTGGAGTTCTCTTTATTTCCATAGTTGTTTTTTTTAATTTGTTTCTCCTTTGTGTTTTACTATCAAGAATTGTGTTACACAAATGCATTATGTGAATTTAGACAAAATGCAAAATAAGATGATAAAATTTTAAAAGCTCTAAGCAGTGCTTTTCTTTACCACAGTCAGAGGCAATGCTGTAAAGCAAAGAAAAATGTGAGTGCTAGGGCGTCTGTGGCACCTTTTTTCTATGTCACTGTTCCAAGTCAGTGTAGATTTATATAAACCAGTCACAAAGTTTAGAGTAGAACTGAAATTCTTTCAATTCTCCTTGTGGTGGTCCTCACCATCCAGGTGCAGACCAGGATGCTAGTGGAACTGAGGAGGCATTCTTTGAACATCCCTTGGGCAATTGAATAAAAATGGTATGTATGGGGCAGACCTAGGGTAATTCTAGTTAATTTTTTCCTAGATGAATTGATCTGGAACCTAACTGTGTCTCCTTTAGTCAAAAGACTATAAAAGTGGTTTTTAAGACTTTAGCAAGGTGCTCTTGAGACCTCAGGGAACCTCTTTGCCAAGTGCTTTTAATCTTCTTTCTGGTGACCCTCATCTATTTTTATGTTCCTGAACTATTATATTAACTGACTTGGGAATTATTTCTATCTAGGAGTATTGCATCTGAACACAAAGTAATGAAACATCCTATTACGATGAAAAGAACTCGGTTTGAATTCTGTAATTTAACACTTGTATTATCTTGGCCAAAAATCTTTTAACTTTAGTTTCCACATTTGTAAGATGAGAAATTGAACTAGATGGCCTCTTATACCATAAATCTATGATCCTGAGATTTGTCACAAGAGAAAGAACAATCTAAATCATACTGGGTCTGCTTGATCTTCCCCATGTTGAGAGAAAGTTGTTCAAAACTGGGGATACTGACCTATGTGCATCAAAGGATTTCTGTTTGACTTGTTAAATGAAGCAAGGGGTTTACTGGGGAGAAAATGAGAGACAAAATATTTTAGGTGAATCCAAAGTCAATCTGAGTCAATGAAGACCTGAAATGACCAAATGGGACTTGGCCTAGGACCTATTGGTGGCCTATTAGAATCAGATTAGTTTTAGTTTAAGAAAGAAATCTAGCCAGTAAACCCCAAGATATCTTGGGAGGGTTCAGAGGTGCAAAAGACAAAAAAATGTTTTTAAGAGAGCATCTCTAGGTAACAGTGTCTCAGACCAGATTTTAATTCAGGAAGATGAATCTTTCTGACTCCAGGTCCGATACGCCCTATGGCACCACCTAGTTGATCACATGCCCACTATGAATGGCATATAGTAGGCACTCAATATTTGTTGATTTGGCTTAACAGGCCTACTGTCCAAAGCACAAGTGAAAAGGGAGTTCTGTAACTGAACATAAACTTCTTGAAGGTAGGGGAATGTTATTTTTTGTCTTTGTATTTCCACTGCTTAACACATTTCACCCCATAGTAGATATCTCTTCCACATCACAACTTTCACTATCATGATTTTGATTTATCATGGGTTAGCATAAGAAAACTTCTTTATGGTGGAGAGCATATCTCCCTTTCCCAAATGATGATTCTGTAATTAAACAAATATTATTATATATACAACATGGGAAGAATAGGTACAAGCTTAGATTACAAAAGACATGAGACAAATGTAAAGAAAGCATATGGCCATGGCAGTTCTCGTCTCCAGGACTGGAGGGGATTAATGTCGTTTATATTGTATCATATTTATGGAGCCATCACCTCAAGACAGAATCTCTAATAGGTAAGAGGCTGAGATGGTCCCCTTGGATTGCTTCTACCCAGAATATTTTTCTTAGCCACAAACCTATTTGTCTTTTGAATTCTAATTCCTCTTCTGATAAAAATTTTTATCCTTGGATCTGTTTCTTGCTTTCATTCTTTTTTTATTTAATTTAGACATAAGAAATTAAATGGGAATTTTGTGGAAGCCACAGAAGATACATGAAAACCAGTAGATGACATAGAAAAAGTTTAGAAACTCAGAAATGCATAAAAATAATTACAGTATTATATAATAACAACTTATTTTTTCTTTCAACACCATAATAATTCATACTTCTTCTCTGGTACAGCCAAGAAATTTTACATGGATTTTCTACCTTGCAAAGGGTGCTGTGCTCCTAACCCCCAATATGTGGAAGGGATAACCGTAAGCACTTTATAATAACTTGTTGAATAAGTGTCCCAATGATTTCTTCTTTGGAGCCAACTCCCTGCCAGCATATTGCCATCTTGCTCTGATGTGGTATAATACTAAAAAGCAAACACTTTTGAGAGGCAGTGAAGCAGGAAGGACATGGTATAACAAACAGTGCCCTTTACTTCTCTCCCAGCGTATGTGTACAAAGCCTCCCCTATCCATACATCTTGTACAAAAACATAATTTCATCCAGGATCAGCCAAAGATCACCTGGAATTTCTTCAGCCACAAACAGCTTGCTGCTGAAGAAAAGACAGAAAATGATGAGAGGCAGTAGATAACAAAAACTGACGAAGTGGAAATAAAAGCTTCCATATCATTTCCATCTGATAAATCCCTGCATTGAGCTAGATGGGCATGGAACAGAAAAAAATAAAGAAGAAAAAAAACCCACTCATATATCTAAAAAAAACCCCACTCATATATCTAATATTCTTACCAATGTGCAGCAGCCCCAAAGCTAATATCTTTACATAAACTTTATATATTTTTCTTTTCATTCCTTCTTGAAACCTGGGAAAGACACTGCTCTTTGGGCATTCAGTGGGTATTTCCCACCCCACTAGGGCTCTTGTTTAACATGCAGGAAAGATGCCAGATTCCAAGGTGGACAGATCTGGAGTGTGTGACAAATGGAGTAATCTAACGCTATTATTAACAGCAGGCATGTTGCTTCTAGGCCATTTTGTGGCGTATTTTCAATTCGCCATCACCACCCAAAGTAGGGAAATTGTATTTCTCATGTCTAGAGCAATTACATTGGTCTACAATGAACAGGCTTCTTCTGACAAAGCAATCAACTTTTCGTGGTTGGCAGATGAGTAAATTGGGTTTTACTGGAAGTTATTAAAAATTGGTTTTTGACTGATTTACTACCTGCTGGGTTTCCATGGAAGTTGAGTGTATAAATACAGCAAGCCAACAGCATTAATCTTTCACTCTTAATTCATTATGGTTTCCAACAGCCCAGGCATGGAGCTGCATGGTCTATCAGAAAAGGAAACTAAGTGTCTATATCTACTTTGTTAAGGTTGACAAGAATAAGTGGCTATTAGCATATTTATTCATTCATTCCTTTATTCAACAAGAATTCCTTAACTACCTACCTACTATGTGCCTGGGAATACAAAGATAGAAACCACATGGGAAAATCATTGGATTGGGAACCAAGAACAACTCCACACACAGATGTTAATAGACTTTTAATTTCTCTGAGCCTCAATATCCTCATCTGTAAAACAAAGGTTAGGGCTAAATCCAAGGATCATAGATTTGGAACTTTTAGAGACATTTTCATGTGCAAAAATAAAAGTATTGGAATAAAACATAGATTTAAGCCCATCTTATTTTATAGATGAAGAAGCTGAGGCTCCAATGTGGAAATGTGACTTATTCAAGACCACACATTTAATAAGTGGTAACAGAGATGGATTTCAACCTCAGCTCCTGTGACTCTGAATCTAGAGCTATATATCATTCTCCTCTCTAAAGTCTTTTCAGTCCTAATATTCTACAGTTCTACAATTCCCAGGATCCTCATCTAGGCTCATCTAGCTTCAGGTTAACACCTGCAAGCAATTGCTGTTGAAGGTGATGGCTCATTAATACGAATAGTCTATTCCCAAGAGGCGAGACTCTTCCTAGGTCTGTGATCTGGGTGAAATGATCTTACATCACTTTTGCAGACAGGATTATTTCTTTCTTCAGTGTTTCAAATTACCGAAAAATGTTGACTTGATGATTGTGAGTTTCTGAAAGCCAGATTTCTGTTACTTGGTCATATGTGTATGAATAGTCTTGGTAGCAGGAGGAAAGGTCATCTGGAGTGAAATAAGCCTGACCCCCCAAAAAAAATTAAAGGAAATCTTGAAAAGCAAGAGAATTATGGAAGAGAGATGAGTTCTAGTTGGGAGAAAGGATTGAAAAGTCTAGAATCATTCTCCAAAGTACCACACAGCTTTTTTATTTTGACTTACATTGTCTGCCTTTAATCCCACTTTTTGGATTTTGGTTTTGGAGACTTAATTCTTCATCCCACTGATCCATACTAGGGCACAAAATTAGCATTTGGTCCAAAATATGAATGGGGTGGCAAGGTTTTGAAATAATAACAACATAGTCATTCATACCTGATTGACTTCCTGTGGTTTTGGTGTCCCTGTCATGACTAAAAAGAAAAAAAAATGTTTTGGGGCTGGTAGGGAATAGTGAATTTCTAAGTCTTTTTCTTAGGTTGGACAGTCTTTTCTCTTAAATTCTTCCAGTGCCTGGCATATCTGCTTGAACCTTTCCATGGAAAGGCTGTCAAAGGCTTTGACTTTCTCAATATCTCAGGCTATGCTGTCTCCACTCAAACCATCATGTCCACTTCTTCCCCACATGAAAATTCTACTGTGCCCTGAAACACTAGGCTTTAATAGCCCCCTTTTGGGGTCTCATTTGGTTACAGAACTCCTTCGCACTTTCTGGACATCTCCAGTTATACCACAGGGCATAGCTCCCCTACCTCTTTCAACTTCCTTCATTGGCTATCTTTTCCTATTAGAATGTGAGCTTTTTTGAGGACAGAGATTCACGGGATTATCTTGCTTGCTTTTATTTGTACTCTCAGTGATTATAGATCCTGGCATATACTAAGTGCTTATTAAAAGCCCTAGCTAGATACCTGGCTAGCATTTGCAGATTGTTATGGAGTTCAAGGTTGACAAGATCCCTAGAAGCAGGTGGTTCTCAACTAGAAATAGTGAGGTGGTAATCTTACTAATGAATAACCAGGTAGCATGGGCCTGGAGTTAGGAAGACCTGAATCTCAGACACTTGCTAGCTGTGAGACCCTGGGCAAGTCACTTAATTCTGTTTGCCTCAGTTTCCTCATCTGTAAAATGAACTGGAGATGGAAATGGCAATATCTTTGCCAAGGAAACCCCAAATGGGAAGAATCAGACAAGACTGAAACCGTTCAACCTCGCTAAATCAGACCAATAAGGATAAGGAGCAAAAAGCACGAATTCCCTATTTCTTTCTCCCTTCCTCCCTTTCTTTCGTCTTTCCTTTCCTTCTCTTTTTTCTGTGAGGCAAGTGGGCTAAGTGACTTGCTCAGGATCATTTTACAGCTAGTAAATGTTCTATATCTGAGATCAGTTTTGAATTCAGTTTTTCCTGACTCCAGGGCCAGTGCTCCCTGTTCCATAGAGCTGTCCCAGGGTCATTTATTCTTGTTGGTGGTGGTCAGTTATTTCAGTTGAACCTGACTGAAATGACAAAACAACCTACAAAGACCTTTAGAAGTACTTTAAGGAACAAGTAAGGACAATTGGTCCTGTTTATACTTGGGCACAACCATTTCTCTCAAGGATTTTAACCGTCTGTACTTCCTTCCCTCTCCTTTATCTCATTCACCCTAGTGATCTACATTCGCTATGAAGGTAGAGCTTGCTAAGAAAAAGTAAATTCACATCTGTGTCTAGTAACTAACTGGTGTGCTTGCATTTTGCAGTGAAAAGAATTCTGGACTTGAAAGCAGAAGAGTTGGATTCCACCAGTGTGTAACCACAAGTACTTCTCTGGTCCAAGGTCCATTAAAACTCCAAAATTCTTCAACTGCGTAATAGAAAATCTGAATTTGTGTGCCAGTTGTCCTGAGAAAATCAGACGATTTCCCTGTATCTAGAATAATCAGAACGTGGTCCAATCCAACTAACTGGACACTCTCCCTGGCTGATCCCCTCTGGGTTTGGCGAGCCCAGCTTTTGACAATCACTTTAAGCATCACACCCTTTAGACCATCCTAAGCAGTTTGTAAAATGATAAGAAATCAGTCTGGGAAAGAATGAAAGGCTTTATTCCCCAGGTAGGGAAACAAGTTATTGTCTTCAGGAGTGAAAACACAGTAATCACTCTTCCTGAGCCCATGTTATCCTGACTCTCATCAAACTCATTTTGTTGAAGGGGAACTGATGGTGATTACTCAGGAGGCGATGCTGCAGCTTACAATTAGACAGCCTCCCTACCTCCAAACTACACACAAGTAGAGAGAAAATGATACCTCTGATAGGAAGTTACTCTTATCATTTCCCTCCCCAAGTGAAGCGCACAAAATAAAAGGTCTAGCGTGGCTTCAGACAGAGGGCTTTATTCTTGGCTGGCCATGAGAGACAATGTGGGATAGTGGGGGGAAAAACAGAAGACTTAGAGCCAGGAAATCCATAATTCCTATCCTGCCTTGGACCCTTAGTGTTTCTGTGACTCTGAGACTCTGTTTAGTTTCCTGTGAAATGGGCATAATGGTGACCCAGCCTTATTTCACAGAGATGCTCAGATTAAGGAAGCCCTTTGGAATTTGAAGGCTATTCTTATGGACTCTGCACTAGCCACTTTTACAACCTCAGTTATGCATCAGGATGAATATTAGATAAACATTTATTAAGTACTTCCTATGATAGATCATGTCGAAGGAATCTTATGTCATTTATTCTAACCATTTTACACATGAGGAAACAGAGATTAAATGATTTGTTTCAGGGCACACATCTAGTAAACAACAGAGGGAAGATTTGAATTCAGGTCCTTTGATTCTAGAACTAATGCTTTTCTTACTGTACTGCGCTAGGTCCCTAACATGAGTTTGTTATTAATTATCATGACAACTCCAAACATAACAGCAGCATTGATGCTGGTCTTCTGATTCCATATTCTCCCGGAGGTTACATAGAGCTATTTTAGAGAACTAGAACAAGGTCATTGGGATTTTGGTCTACGGCACTAAAATTTAGGTGGGCTCACTAGATAGAGCACCAGACCAGGGGTCAGGAAGACCTGCATTCCATCTAGCCTCAGACATTTACTGGGTGACTCTGGGCAAGTCATTTAACTTCTGTTTGCCTCAATCCTCTGGACAAGGAAATGACAAACTATTCCATAACCATTTAAAGTAAAATTCCGATTACATGTAAAAGTAATTTCTAACATTCACTTTTCCAAAAAAAATTGAGTTTCAAATTCTTTCTCCTTCTTTCTGGCTCCATCCCCCTCATTGAGAAGGAAAGTAATTTGATGTAGATTATACATGCACAATCATATAAAATATGCTTCCATGTTAGTCATGTTGTTAAAAAAAATACACCCCCCAAAAAAACAAAAAAACCCTAAGAAAAATAAAGTTGATATGCTCAAGGGGCTATCAAACTGTGCATACCCTTTGCTCTAGTAGTGTCTCTACTGGGTCTGAATTCCAAAGAGATCTTAAAGGAAGGAAAGGGCCCCACGTGTGCAAGAATGTTTGTAGCAACCCTTTTTGTAGTGGCTAGAAACTGGAAACTGAATGGATGCCCATTAATTGGAAAGTGGCTGAATAAATTATGATATATGAATGTTATGGAATATTATTGTTCTGTAAGAAACGACCAGCAGGATTTCAGTGAGGTCTGGAGAGACTTGCATGAACTGATGCTAAGCGAAATAAGCAGATCCAGGAGATCAATGTACACAGCAACGATAAGGTTATATAATGATCAGCTATGAGGGATTTGGCTCTTTTCAACAGCAAGGTGTTTCAGGCCCATTTCTATAGACTTGTGATGGAAAGAGCCACCTATATTATGAGAGAAAACTATGGAGACTGAATGTGGATTATAATATAGTATTTTAACCTTTTGTTGTTGTTTTTTGCTTGCTTGTTTTTTTTTCCTTTCTCATTTTTCCCCTTTTGATTTGATTTTTCTTGTGCAGCATGATAAATGTGGAAATATGTTTAGAAAAATTGCACATGTTTAACCCATATTAGGTTACTAGCTATCTAGGGGAGGTGAGAAGAAAGAGAGGGAGAGAGGCAAAAATACAGAACACAAGGTTTTGCAAGGATGAATGTTTAAAACTATCTTTGCATATATCTTGAAAAACAAAAAAGTCATTATTATTAAAAAGTTTAAAAATATGACCATTAGTTCTTTTACTGGAAGTAAATAGCATTTTTCCATCATAAATCCTTCAGAATTGTCTTGGATCATTGAGTTGCTGAGAACAGCTTAGTCACTCACAGCTGATCATGCTATGGTATTGCTGTTACTACATACAGTGTTCTCCTGCTCATTTCATCCACCATCAGTTTTTGTTAAATCCAAGTTTTTCTGAAAGCAGCCTATTTATCATTTCTTATAGCACAATAGTAATTCCTCACAGTCATATATTAAAACTTTTTTCAGTCATTCCCCAATTGATGAGCATTACTTCAATTTCCATTCTTTGCCACAACAAAGAGTTGCTATAAATATTTTTTGTGCATATAGATTCTTTTTCTTTTCCTTTTTTTTAAATCTCTGGGATATAGACCTAGGAGTGATATTGCTGGGTCAAAGCATAGTCATGGTTTTATAGCCCTTAGGCATAGTTTTAAATTGCTTTCCAGAATGGTTGGATCAATTCACAACTCTAATAGATTTTTAGTGTTCCAATTTTCCCATATCCCCTCCAACATATGTCATTTTTCCTTTTTATCATATTAGTTAATCTTATAGGTGTGATGTGGTGTCTCAGAGTTGCTTTAGTTTGCATTTCTCCAATCAATAGTGATTTAGAACATTTTAAAATGATTATAGATAGCTTTGATTTTTTTTGTGTGAAAATTGCCTATTTATATCCTTTGACCACTTGCCAATTGAGGAATGACTTGAATTCTTATAAAGTTGATTCTCTATATGTTTTCAGAATGAGATCTTTATCAAAGTAACCTCCCTTTTCATGCTTCTCTTTGACAGTCTAATTTTCTATTTATCTCTGCAGTCTTTTCATCAGGAATGCTTGAAAGTTTTCTATTTCATCAAATATCCATCCCCCACACCTACTCCTTTGAAGTATTATACTCACTTTTGCTGAGTAGGTGATTCTTGGTTATAATCTTAAATCTTTTGCTCTATGGCTGCTTGCAAAATTTTCTCCTTGGCCTGGAATCTCTGGAATTTGGTTATAATATTCCTGGGAGTTTTTATTTTAGGATCTCTTTCTCACTGAATTTTTTCCATTTCTATTTTACCCTCTGGATCTAGAAAATCTGAGGTGTCTTCCTTAATAATTTCAAGAAATGTAATGTTAAGGTGCTTTTTTGGCTGGTTTTCAGGTAATCTAATAATTCTTCTCTCTGCTTGATCTGTTTTCCATGTCACTTGTTTTCCAATGAGATATTTTGAATTTTCTTCTTTTTTTTTCCTTCTTGATTTTGTTTTATTATTTTTTGATGTCCCATGGAGTCATTAGCTTCTACTTGCCCAATTCCAATTTTGAAGAAATGATTTTCTTCAGCGAGCAAATACAAAAGCTCACTTTTATGACCAGGATCCCAGCTCCTGTTCCTTCTGGGACTGTGACCTCACTCAGTGTATAGGCAATGTAACACAGTTCTGTACCTAGGGCCAGCAAAGGGTTCCCCGTAATCTTCTGACCATTTGTCTGATCCCTTTATCATCTGTGGGATGAAAGCTCTAAAAGCTATAGTTGCCAATTCAGTCTCCACCATGGCCTGATGCTACCTTGCTGGAACATGGCTTATGCTGGATTACACTCTACTCTCACCCCTGTAAAACAGACCTTTGCTTCCAACATTCTGAGTTATCTTGGGCTGGAAAAATTGTTTTGCCCCAACATTTTGTTTGTTCTGCCATCTCAAAATTTATCTTTAAATATTATCTTAAAGCTGTTTGCAGGGGGACTTTTCTAGTTGAATACCCTCTTTCTTTTTTTCTATTATATATTCCTTTATTCTGGCTTTTTAAATTAAAAATGAAATCTGCGATAATTGCTAATTCTCCCTTGCTTTCTTTTTTGTTAAAGCTTTTTATTTGCAAAACATATGCATGGATAATTTTTCAACATTGACCCTTGCAAAGCTTTCTGTTACGAATTTTTCCCTCCTTCCCCCCATCCCCTCTCCTAGATGGCAGGAAGTCTAATACATATTAATTATGTTAAAATACTTGACAAATTAAATATGCATATACATATTTATACAGTTATCTTGCTGTACAAGAGAAATCGGATCTACAAGAAAAAAAAACCTAAGAAAGGAAAACATAATGGAAGCAAACATGAACAGAGAGTGTGAAAATGCTATGTTGTGGCCCACATTCAGATCCCTCTCTCTGCGTGTAGATGGCTTTCTTCATCACTGAACAATAGGAACTGGTTTGAATCACCTCATTGTTGGAGAGAACCATGCCCATCAGAGTTGATCATCATATAATCTTCTTGTTGCCATATATAATGATCTCCTGGCTCTGCTCATTTCACTCAGCATCAGTTCCTGTAAATCTCTCCAGGCCTCTCTGAAATCATCCTGCTGGTGGTTTTTTACAGAACAATAATTGAATACCCTTTTTCTTGAGGACGGAGGAAAACATTCATATGCTCCTTCACTTGCCTTTCTGTCATCCCTGTTAGATTCCCAGAGTCTTTTTGTACAAATGATCCTGAGTTTTAGTGAAACTTTAAGAAAGTCCTGTAAGTCCCCAAATGTAAGAGGTAGAATAGGACTCTATCTTGCTACAATACCCAAGTTTCATTTACATATTACATTATACTGCTTGAGGCAAGAATGAGAGCCAGAGCAAGAGTAGTCCAGAAGGAACTGAGAGAAGAGGATGAATATTAAATTTGTCATCTTTGATCATAACTTCCTAGGTGGCAAAAACTAGTTAACTTTATAGAGTTCCCTAGCATAAAGAGTAAATGTTGAAATTATCCATACATATGTTTTGAAAATAATAAGCTTTAATAAAAAATAAAGGTTTTGAATATAGGGTCCCTGTATTGGAGATTGTGGTGGCCAAGAGCCTCTGAGAATAAATGAGGATTAAAATGGTATAATCAAAATTAATCCAGGGATAAATTGCTAATTTATGAGATAATAGTTGTAAAGTGCTTAATACAATTTCTGGTGCATAGTAGGCATTTAAAAAAATGCTTGTTTCCTTCCAGGAGGAAAGTTAAAAAATGCATATGAAGTAAAATAAAACCATAATATCCTGACTTTAAACATACATAGATTAAATAAATCATTAATAAAAATTAGGTAAGAATAATGGGTAAGAAAAGAGTTCCTGGCATAAAAGTATATGCAAATGCAGGCTTAATCTGAGTGGCCGACTACATGCTGAGATATATGGGTTTCAAATTTTATGGTCTGACTCTGGCTTGGCAAAAAAATGACAACATATCCCTGAGTTTTAGGTTCTGAAGCTGTTTATAAAATGCTTTTTAACATCCCTTTTACCTTTAGCACAAAAACCCCCAAGACCAGCACAGTAACTGGCATGTCATTGTCATTTAATGAATTGTTGATTAATCAATCAATAGATAGTATAGTAGATATTTATAATTCTAAGAGGAACAGAGGTTAAGGTTTGTACTTACAGGAAATACTGCTAGGAAAAACCAAAAGAGCCACATGATCACAAGAGCTATATGACAATTACATCCCAGACTTGGCAAGCATAGACTTGAATCCATTTCTTTGAAATGGCCACACAAGGGAGAAAATATGTTTGCAAATTGAATTACATTCCAAAGACAATTATCAGTCTGTACTCTTGAAAGATATCCATTGTCCATAGATCAAAGGTACGCCTGAAAGACTTGTTTAGTGGGATTCAATGTCAAGCACTGGGCAATTTCAGTGCAAATGAGCTCTAATTGCTATGGAGAAGCTCCTTTCTGGAATGTCACAAACCTTGACAGAAGTTTCTAATAATGCCCTGCTACCTTTTCCCAGCATCTTTTCCACCCTCCTTCCCACAGGAGCCTTCTTTTTAAGATATCCCACTAGTGTCAGATTTGACCTTACATTAGACTATCTCATTTATTTTGTTTTATTTAGGTCTTGACAGAGCTATGGTGTCAAAGTCAAATAAAAATGGAGGCCACTTAACCCTACATAAGGATCTCTGTGACTCATATTGACTTGGGAAAACATAATAACATTATCCATGCTTTATTATTTTATTTTATTAAATATTTTCTAATTACATTTTAATCTAGTTTCAGCAGCACTCAGGAGTGTTGCTGCATGCCTTCCCCCCAAGTCTGAGACCTCTAATATAAAGAACTCCCAGTGAGGAAACTGCTTTCCATTACTCAGTTACCTTTTTCCATTTCTAGCTCCTTTTTATGTGTAGCATCCCCCCATTAGGATGTAATCTACTTTAGAGCAGGGAGCTGTCTTGCTTTTATTTATATCCTTAGCACTTAGCAAATCCCTAGAAAACAGTAAGGACTTAATAATTGCTTTGTTGCTCAGTTGTTTAGGTTGTGCCTTATTCTTCTGTCCTAACATCCATATACACATGTGTATACATGTGAGTATATGTGTATGTAGTACATGTGCATATATGTACATATATAGCTATATAGATAGATTAATAGGAGAAGTGATGTATGTTATAGATACAGAAATCAATATAGAGAGCATCTAAGAGGCACAGTGGATGGGTCTGAAGTCAGGACAACTCACCTTCCTGAATTCAGATCTACTCTCAGACTTTTACTAGCTGTTTGACTCTGGGCAAGTCACTTCACCCTGTTTTCCTCAGTTTCCTCCTCTGTCAAATGAACTGGAGAAGGCAATGGCAAACCCCTCTGGTATCTTTGCTAAGAAAACTCCAAATAGGATCCTAAAGAGTGGACATGACTGGACAGAGTGACTGAACAACAACAACGGAACATAGACCATTGATTATATCATTTATGGTATTTTTACTTATTTGTGTATGTGTGCATTTTCTTTTTTAAATAATCATCATCTCATCAGCTGTGATGGACTTGACTTTTCTAAGTAATGAGGTGATTCAAGGAAATTCCAATAGACTTGTGATGAAAGTACCATCCACATCCAGAAAGAAAACTATGGAGACTGAATATGGATCAAAACATAGTATTTTCACCTTAACAATAAATAAATGAATAAATAAATAAATTATGGCATTTATAGATAACTCATTTCATCTTCACAACTATTCTGTGAGTTATTATGATTATTTTATAGATAAATAAATGAAGGCTGAGGAAAAATTAAATAGACAATTACATATCTAGCATATTGAGGAAAATTCTCTTTTTTCTTCCATTTACTTTATTTTCAGCTCCAAATTCTCTTCCTCACCCTTCCATTGTGGAGGCAAGAAATACCATACCTATTGTATACATGAAGTCATGTAAAAACATTTCTACATTAGTCCTGTTCAAAGGTAGAAGGGAGGGAAAGAAAGAAGGGAATAAAAAAGAGAAAAAAAAATCTTCAATCCAACAGTTCTATATCTGGAGGGGATAATCTGTTTTATCATGAGTCCTTTGGAAATGTGGTGGGCCATTGTGCTGATCAGAGTTATTAAGTTGTTCACAATTGAAGATTTTTACATTTTTACTGTTTCTATGTAAATTGTTCTAATTCTGCTCACTTATTTTGCATCAATTTGTATGTCTTCCTAAGCTTTTCTGCAACCATCTTCATCATTTCTTAACAAACAATAATATACCATCCTATTCCTATACCCTAATTTGTGCAGCCAAATGAGTCATCCCCTCAGTTTCCATTTTTTTGCTACCACAAAAAAGAGCTGCTATAAATATTTTTGCACATATGTATCCTTTGATCTTTAATCTCTTAGGTGTATAGATAGACTTGTGCACCACTAAAGAGTATGCACAACTTGATAGCATTTTGGGGCAGTTTCAAGTTGCCTTCCACAGTGGTTAGACTAGTCCATAACTCTAACAACAATGTATTAATACTTCCAGCATTTGTTATTTCCTTTTCTGTCATATTTAGTCAATCTGATGGGTATGAATTTGAATTTGCATTTTTCTAATTATTAGTGATTTAGAACATTTTTGCTATGATTATAGTTAGCTTTGATTTCTTCCTTTGAAGATTGCCTATTCATATCTCTTGAACATTTATGTTTCCTGATATTCTATCATTGTCCTAGACTATGAATGCTTTTAGATGAGGTGTCACATCCCATTTATCACTGTATTCCCTTTAGTGCCTAGCACAGGGTCTTGAGAACAGTAGGCAGGTACGACACCTCTGAAATGAATTAAATTGAACAACTGACCTTCCTGGGCCTCTGTCCTGCATCTGGCATAAGTCTCAAAGAGAGGGCTGACTAGGACTTTCTCTTTCATTTTTCACTTTACTTCAGACAGAATCATATTCTGGAAGGAATAGCTTATGTTATGATCCCCATTTTGTAGATGGTCCAAAGCAATGGAACATCAGAGTGGATCTCTGACAGTAATAAGGTGAGTAGACTGGACAGAGAAAGGCTGTCAGCTCATGTTTATCCAGGTGAGAAAGGAACCTTTCTGTGTGCCCCTTGGTGGGAGCCTTCCTACTTCTTGGCAATGTTAGCACAATCTCTTACCCCATGTCCATCAATATCTCTCCATGACGCCATTTTTACTTGAGCCATTTCATGGTCATTTCCTCCCTCAGTCATTGCTGCCTCCTATTCTCTGGGAAACTCCTTTCTTAACATCCATGTGTCTTTCACATTTCTTGATGATCAATAAGGACTAGGTAAGCCAGTGGGCCTTCTCCAGCCAGCCCCCCCCCTTTTTTTGGCTGGGAGGGAGGGATTAAGCCATGTGGCAGCTGTCTAAGTTTTTCATGCAGCTGATTCAGTCCAATTCCTAGGAAGCAGGTTTCAATGTCATTGCCACCTCCTCTCTGGCTGGCACTAACTAGATCCCCTGTTGCCTCCTTTGGCAGAAAAGACAAGAATGAAATGGGCAAAATGATATGGATGACTGCAAAGCAATTTGGGGGAGAAAACATAATGTAAAGCATCATGAAAGAAAAACAAATATCCTTAAATTCCCTCAAAGGTCTAGAGCATCTTGATTTTGATATTAAACCTATTAATCATTTATAGTCAGCTAGAGTTTCCTTAATATTTTCCTGTCCAATGCCTTATTTATGAATGACCTTTTTATAGGCGTAAGAAATGACCAACACAATACTGTACTGTCTGTAACTGCTGTTTCTGGCTTTTGAAATCAAATACTCAGTACTCTTACCTTTTTTTAGACTTTCAATAATGTAAGGTCAATCACTGGGGGATTTCAAGAGCAAAGAGGTGGGGGGTGATGGCAGGAGAATAAAAGATTTGGAGTTGAAAGGTATATCCTGGACTCTTGTTTGAGAGCCAGAGTACCTCAGAGAACCATTTTCAGTCTTGAGCTCAGAGAAGGACATATCCAGGCCAGAAAGAGAATGATCAAAGCATATTATTTTCCACCCATTGAAAAAGAAACACAAAAATTGTCTTGGAAGGAGTTAAGGTTAGTGCATGGAACACACTTTGGAAATCAGAAGATATTTTGCATTCTATCCCTCTGCAGAAGTGAGGAACTTATACTGATTTCTCTACTTTTAAACCATTTATTTTGCACTTGGGAAGAGGTTGAAGCAATAGAGAAATAGAAACCATCATTGCAAGAATGTTTTGGAACATAGAACTTCCATTTGGGTCCAAAGTTGCTAGGCTGTGTATGTGTGTTTCACTGAGGTTATTTTCTCACCAAATACTCCACATTACAACCAGATTTGGCTCTTTCTTTTTCTTCATTCCCCTTCCTTCTTTTTCTTTGCCTTTTTTTTGAGTCAATACCATGCATGGTAATGTTATTTCTGATGCTCCCTTAGACCATCTTTACTTGTTGAACACCTCAGCCAACAGTCTCCTCACCATACCTTGAACATCTCTTTAATGCTTCTCACACTTCAGATTCCTCACTTAGAAGATAGAGATAACAATATTATCTACCCACATTACAGGGAAGCAACTGAATCAATTTATTGATAGCATATTATCTAGTATTAATAATAATAATGGGCAGGTAGGTGGTGCCATAGGGCACAGAGTGCTGCGGCTGGAGACAGGAAAACTCATCTTCCTGAGTTCTAATCTGCCCTCAGACACTTAACAGCTGGCTGACCCTGGGGAAAGCCTTTAATTTTACTGGTCTCAGTTTCCTCATCTGCAAAACGGGCTGGAGAAGGAAATGGCAAATCGATCCAGTATCTTTGCCAAGAAAACTCCAAATGGAGTCATGAAGAATCAAACACGACTTAAATGACTGAATATCAACAACCTCACAGGATTGTTGTGAAGATCAAGTGCAATAATATGTTAAGTACTTCATCAGTGTCTGCTATTTTATTATAGTTCTTTGTGTCCTAGTCTTTATATATTCCCCCTATGAATCTGAAAGTTCCCTGAATGAAAGGACTGTGAATTTTTCCATCTTTATTTCCCCAGTGCTTCTCAAGACATCTGGACATAGTATTATAGATTTACAGCTGGAAGAGAGGTTGTGAGCAGTCATTCATCTAGTTCAAACTCCTCATATTTTGTAGATGACAGAATGAAAGAATGGAGAGGTTAATTGACTTCTCTCACATGGGTACTGAACAAAAAATATAGGATTTAAATCCATGTCTTCTGACTCCAGAGGCAGTATTATTTCCACTATACCATGCTGTCTTGACAAATAGGTACTTAATAAATATTTATTGAATTTAATCAATTTCCCTCTAAAATTTGTTTAGTTGTTAACTGCAGACTGATAGATTTAGATTTAGAACTGGAAAGGGAACTCAGTATTTCTAGCCCAACCATTTCATTTTACAGATGGGGAAACCAAGGCCTAGAGAAAGTATAATCCTAAAGGTGTTAGTAGAAATACCAAAAAAAGGATGGCAGTTTTCTCTTTCGTTCTGCTCAAGAGAGAGAACATTAAAATGTGGTCAGATTACAATTCAAAAAAAGTGCAAAAACAAAAGCACTCTGCTACCTTCCAGCGAATAGGGAAAATAGACCCCTCAACCTGCAGCAAGAATTGGATTCCAGTTCGTATCAGTCGACTGGCTCAGGAGAGAACAAATAATGCAAGGGTCCTCAGATCTGAGACTCTCTGTCCCATGTCACAGCTGGCCCAGATTCATGAGAATCCACCCCTTTTGGATCTGTAGCTGATCTTTTTTTCTGCATAGAAATGCAGAGAGAAGGATGAGTAAGGCTGGAACACATCTAATGTGAAGAGAGTGGGGAGAAGAGGGATTATCAAAAGCAGAGCTATTCCCTGAGCATGACTTCCCTATCAGCCTCATTTGCACCATGTTTTGCCACTGGTGCTTGATTTCCAGTTCATCAGCACTACCGCAGATGGTGTTATCCACTGGGATTTCAGTTGGTTTAATAACCAGTGCTACTGTTCTCATCAGGGGAAGCATTTGAGCTAATTTGGACTTTCAATGAGACGTCCACCATTCACTCAATATATCCTCCATGGCACTCCTCCCTTCCTAGTTCTGAAGGATGCAGAAATCTCCCCCGACTCAAAATGTCCCACACTGATGCTCCCCCTTCTGCTAGAAGTTCTAGACCTTGGGAAAGCTCAGCAGGGGCTTGCCCATGGAGTGGAGAAGGAGGCAGCTGGCTCAGCGGCTCGAATGCTTTCTCCTTCCTGGCTCCTCCCACCTGTTCCCTTCTCACTCCCCATGCTCACTGAGGAGCAGCTATGTGTCAGTGGTGGTGTGAGGGCTCAGTTCTACTGTCATACACAATATAACATTAATTAAACTCAGCTGCCTGGGGATTGGCAGTTGTGAGTGAGGAGGTAGGCAGTCTAAGCCTGCAGACGAGTGGCCCATCACAAAAAGCCCTACCTGTCCTTGGTATCCTTCTATCTCCCTCCCTCCTTTCTCATAGAGCTCTGACAAAAAATACAGGCAGCTGGCAACCTCCTTGCTCCCTGGCACTCAATGCCACATGAATTAGGACCTTTGTAACTGAGCACAGGAAATGGGTATTTGTAAAGCTCTCATAAAGATTTCCTTTCATTGAAATATATTTAGGTAAAACAAGCATTGTCTCCTTCCCCCCCAAAAAAAAACCCCAAAGTGGGTATAACAAAGATAGATTTCAGACAGTGTAATAAGTGATATTTACACTGTACTTAAAAGTTAGCAGAATTCTTTAAATACATCATAAGTGTCATAATAACTCAGGGAGATAGGTATTATAAATATCCCCATTTTACAGAGAATGAGAAAACTGAATTCACAGTGATTGTGACTTGCCCATGGATTGTGGGATCACAAATTTATTTATTTTTTTATTAATACTTTTTATTTGCAAAACATATGTATGGATAATTCTTCAACATTAACCCTTACAAAGCTTTCTGTTACAAATTTTTCCCCCCCTACTCCCCACCCCTCCCCTTGATGGCAGGATATCCACTACATGTTAATTATGTTAAAATACTTGACAGATCGAATATATGTATACATATTTCCATACATCATTTTTGTGCAAGAAAAGTCGTATCTACAAGAAAGAAAAATCAGAGAAAGGAAACACAATGCAAGCAAACATCAAGAGAGCATGAAAATGTTATGTTGTGGTCCACATTTCACATGGGATCACAAATTTAGAAGGACCTAGAAAGGACCTTAGAGATCAGTTTTCAAAGTTACAAACACACTCACATTTATTTTTAAGTCATGTACAACTTTTTGTGATCCCATTTGGGGTTTCCTTGGCAAAGATACTGGAGTGGTTTGCCATTTCCTTCTCCAATGATTAAGCCCTGGGGGATTTCAAGGGCAAAGAGGTAGGGGGTGATGGCAGGAGAATAAAAGATTTGGAGTTGACAGGTATATCCTGGACTCTTGTTTCAGAGCCAGAGTACCTCAGAGAACCATTTTACACTTAAGGAATTAAGGCTTATAGAGGTAAGTGAATTGCCTAGAGTTATACAGCTATTAAGTATCAGATCATATCTGAATTCAGGAAGATGAATTTTCCTGTTTCTAGTCCTGGCACTCTAAGCACTACACACATGCTGATATGTATGTATGTGTGTGTGTTTGTCTCTGTGTAGATAGATATATAAACATTTATGTATATATATACATATATCCATGTATATTTATGTGTTTATTCATATAAAGATAGATATAAACATACACACATATATATATACATATATACATATATAGATGTGGATAGGTAAATAGATAAATTATTATTCACAGCAACCATATGAGAGGGATTGTAAGGAATTATTATTCCCAATTTACTGAAGAAACTGAGGTCCAGAGTCACATAGATAATAAGGATCAGAGGCCAGACTCAAACCTGGATCTTCTCGATGTCAGCATTTTATCTACCATACAACCTTGCCTCTCAAGGTTCCCCATCAATGGTTGCTTACCTGACTTGAATTCTACCTCGACTTGTTAATTGTGTGACCTTCTCTGAGACTCACTTTCATGCTCTGTCACAGGAAGGTGTTTTTTTTAATAAAACCCAAAGTTCCTTCCATCTTAACTCTACAATCCTATGACTGGAGGATCTCTATGATCTACTAAGTTCCATCTCTTCAACAAATCCTCCCTAAACAATTGTAAGTGCAGTGATATCACCATATACTGACTCTTTCTAGCATTAATTGTAACACTTGTTTTGACATCTTGGATCATAAGATCACAGATTCACAGAGAGAGCTTATCTATTCAAGACTTTTATTGTGTGGGTAGGGGAAACTAAAGCCAGAGAAGAAAGGGAAAATGTATTTATTAAGCATCTGCTATGTGCCAGGAAGTACATTAAGCACTTTACAAATATTACCTCATTTGAGCCTCACAACAACCCTTGGAGGAAGGTGCTATTATTTATCCCCATTTTACAAATGAGGAAACTGGAACAAACCAAGATTAATTGCCTTGGTTTTTTTGTTTGTTTGTTTGTTTTTCCACAAAGCTATGTAAAGATGTGAGGCTGTATTTGAATCCAGGAATTCCTGACTCAATGTTCTATCCTCAGTGCCACCTAGCTACCTAGGTGAGAAGTATACTAACTAACCTAAGATCATACAGATAATGCATGGCAGAGCATAGATTTCCACCAAAAATGTCATCCCCACATACAAAGCAACATGATGTGTGATCTAGACTTAGGGTTTAGGTGATGGGGAGGAAGTCGAGGAAAATATTGAGAATAAGGATGAACAGAATTTTTTCTTTTTTTCCCTCTTTTTTGGACTGGACCCATGATTTCACTAGCATGAGAAATTCCCATGAAGAAATTCCAAACCAATGCAGGATGGCACTTTTTCTTCAACTTAAAGAGTTGCTTGAGTTACTAACTTGCTTAATGTCTATATCAGGATAGGACTAGAACATAGGGATTCCTGATTCTGAAAAAGACACTGTTTCTTCTATACTACACTGCCACTGGACAAAGTAAGGGATGCCTGTCTCTCTCTGCCTGCCAATCAGTCTGTCTCTATCCAGGCTATTTGACTGCTGCAAGAAGCATTTATTCTAGCAACAAACGGAGTAAGGGACAAAGTCAGAACCCATAGCAAAACACTCTCATTTGATTTTATATCTGCCTTCAAGTCCCCTTCTTTGGGACCTTATCTTTTGCAGATGCAAGGTGGTCCTTTATCTCTATAGAAAGAAGAATAAGTTAATACCATAAAGACATTTGAATTTGGCTGGAAAATACTTCTGAAGGATAGAGCAAGTAATCTAATCCAAAATGTTTTGCAAAAAGAGGAGGAACGGCTTATCCTGGCAGAGTGAAGAAAATAATTTAAAAATTAAATTGCTCTAGAATACAACTGTCATAGCCCTAAGGCATTTTGGATGTTAAAAAATTGTTTTTTAAGTATTTCAGTGATTATTCCTTCTCCTCACAACATCTGTCTCATTGACTGCTTAGCATCTGGCACATAGCTCTTGATGCCAAACTGGCCTTGATCTCTCATTCAGGCAGTTAGGGTAGCTTGGGGACTAGCCATATTCATGAAGGAGACTTTTGCCAAGGGAGCTCTTTTAATTGAACAGGTCATTTCTTTGACTCTTTGTGGATAATCCTACTGTTTCCAAGTACTAATGAAAGCCATTGAGTACTCAAGATGCTTTCTAGTTAAAAGCTGTCTTCACTTACCATATGGTACGCTTCCATAAGCTCAGACCTGTTATACGTAATCTGTACACAGCAGAACCACTGTCTAGGGAATGGGAGAAAAAAAAGATAATCTTAAAGGTCTTAGAACTGGAGAAATAAGAGATGCCTCATCTATTGGACTGCTGGAAGGTAGGGGGAAGAGGAAGAAATTATATTATTCAGGGTCTATTAAAAAAAGAAAAATGGGAGCTTCCTGTCTCATTCTTGTTCCCCAAATTCAAAAACTCTAAAACACAGTAACTTTGAAAATACATGATGGATTTGTAAATAGCTTCTATCTATTGAATTTATTACTACCAGCAAAAAGTCTTTTGCTTTACTAATATCTTCTTGATGTGAAGAAAAAAATTAGAAAGGCCCTAGCAAATAGTGCTTCTCAGATTTGGTAAATGTAAACTGATAGTATTTTTAGTTATCCCTTTCACATTGTGAGTTTCCCCATTATGATTTTGACATATTATGGGTTAGCATAAAAAATTAAATGAGAATTTTTGGGAGAAGTTTTGTAGTTGCCAAAATGACACAGAAAAAAAACTTAGAAACTCAGTATTGTATAATATTAACCCAAATTTTATAATAAGGTATTGTAAACACCCAATAAAATAACACTTCTTCCCTAGTGTGAAAGAGGAGCCAAAATTTTTTTTATAGATTTTCCAGATTTATATTATTTATAAAATTTATAGAAATTTTATAGATTTATAGATACAGAATTTTTTATAGATTTTCCAGATCATGGGGGAATTGCACTCCTAACACCCACAATGTGGAAAGGATAATTGGAGTTTACCAGTTAGCTCTTTAACCCCTCCTCAGTCCAGAAGTCCTGGGCAAGGAAGAAACAATATGGCAAGCATGGATGAGTTATAATATGAATTGTTCCAGTGAACACCCACAACAAAGATATCATGGATAATTTGGGTACTGTGGTTATTATAAATGCAAGGTGTACCAAAAATCTTAGTGTGGGTTTTAAGCTACCAAAACTTAACCCATTTAAGCTATGCAGGCTTAAAACTTCATGAAGAATTTTGGGACACATTGCATAAATATGCTGTGATAAATAATGATTATTATGCATAGTTTACCTTTGTAAAGCACTTTATAGTTGTCAGACATGCATTGCCCTTTGGAACAACCCCATGAAACAGTCAGGGAGGCAGTAGTATAATTCTCAATTACAGTTTAAAAAATGAAGATGAGAAATGGAGTGACACATGGTGTCCAAAATCAAAGAGCTAGTACCAGACTTGAATCCAGATCTTAGCATTTGATCCTTGCTTTGTACCTCTTGGAGAGCTGAATTCACCCTCAGTTCTTTGGCTTCTCTGCTTTTTTTTGTTTGTTTTTTCTTGAAGGAAACATTTGTTAAGTGCCTACTATGTGCCAGGCACTGTGCATTTCTCATTCGATCTTCATGATGACCTAATATAATGCTATTATCCCATTTTATATTTGAGGAAACTGAGGCAGAGAGGTAAAGTGACTTGCCTATGGCAACAAAGTCACTAAATATTTGAGGTCAGATTTCAATGCAGGTTTTTCTGACTCCAGGCTCAGTGATCTATCTGCTTGTGTTGTTTTAACCACGTTTGACTTTTTGTGACTCTATTTGGAGTTTTCTTAGCAGAGATATTGGAGGGGTTTTCTGAGGGGTTTACTGAGTCCTGAACTTTTAGCAGATAATACCACTTCTTCCATTATACTTTGTTGACTATAGACAGTATGGGGACAAAAAAATGACCATCAGAGACAGGGATGGGTAAGTTTGATTCTGATATTCCATAAAGAACTACATCATAGAGAGCTTTGTAGTTAAGTTAAGGCTTAAGTGACTGGTTAAAATTCACAGAAGAAATTAATGGCAAGAAGAAAATCTGAATCTCTTCTCCTTGTATTTTGAATAATCCTCTTGACCAAGGCTTGATTAGCTTCCTTCCATGAAATTCATAGAGTTCTATCAGATATATCTTGGGTTTCCTTGAAAGAAGATACATCCTGATGAGTTTAAAAATGAAAAAAAAAGAGTCTGCCTCAAAGTCACTTTTTTGGTAAGAATGTTGGGAGACCCTTATTTGTGTATGGGAGCCATTCAATAAAATAGTGATTAAAGGCTTATGCTAGAGGTGGATCTTGCTTCCACAATTGATATATTCCAAAAGCTTCAATTCTCTCCTCCCTTCCCCCTTTAAGTAATTAGGGTTAAGTGACTTCCATAGGCCATACAACTAGTAAATTGTCATGGTAATATTTGAACTCAGGTCTTCCTAATTCCGAGACTGATGTTTTAATCTATTGTATCACTTAACTGCCCTTAAAAGATTCAATTCTACAAACATCTATTAAATATTTGCATGTATGTATGTATGTGTCTGTCTATCTATCTAATTTAATTATCTATCTATCTATCCATATATTTAATCTAATTTATCCTTAAATCTTCAAGTGTCCCCAACACCCTTTTAAAAAAATTAAACAGTTCCTTTGGTTTCTAGTCTTTCGTTTTTGTGTCTTATGGAGAGGAAAAGAAATGAATAGAGAACTGGCATCAGATTCAAAGGGATCTGGGATCAAGTCCCACTTTTGACACAATTTGGCAGTGTGACCATGGGCAAGTCACTTAATCCCTTTGTGCCAACCCAGGCAACTTTCTAAGATTGTGAATGTCTGATCAGCTGACTTGTATCAGAAGACATTGCTCAATACAAATTCTCTTGAAATCAAAGGTTCAGGAAAAAATTAAAGCAAGGTGAACAACACAGTCCTTGCTCTCAAGAAACTTACTGTTTTTGTTTTGTTTTTTTGGTGGGGTGTGTATGGAGCAAAAAGTGGACAAAGTCATGTACTTAAAATGTAGAATATCTAGTATCTTAAAAATGTAGAATATCTAGTATAAACAAAGATAGGAAAAGGATCTGAGGAGAAGGGTTATTTAGGCAGAAAAGATCACTCTGTGCTGGACAAATTAGAGAAGACTTCCTATAAGAGGTGGTCCCTGAATTCCTCAAAAGAAGAATAATTTCAATAAGGAGAAATGTAAAGGGACTTGCAGGGAAGTCTTAATGAGACCAATTAATCGTCATGAACTCATGAATGTCTACTATGTGCCAGGCACTCTCATTGGCATTAGGGAAACAAAGATAAACATAAGACTGGGTACAGTTTACATGCAATGGGTATACTGAAGCTAGCTTAAGAGTCAATTGTTAAATTTTCAGTGTGAACACTAATACTGCCCAAATTAGCAAAAAGGACAAAGTTGGTTTGATTTGTTTTGTTAATTGTCTACACTTAAGAAAGTGATGGAGAAAATATTAATAATGTAAATTAAATAAAAAGTGCGTCATATATACTTTTGGGGGGGGCAAGTCTGTTAAACATTCAGGGTACACCCTTGAAAAAAAAGGTTATGCAAAAGGAAATGGAACAAAATAAAGTTAGAAAGATAGGCTGTTTTTGTACAAACAAAACTAATGCAGTCAAGATTAGGAGGGAAGCAATAAATTGGGAAATCATCTTTACATTTAATTGTTCTGATAAAGGCCTCATTTCTAAAATATATAGAGAATTGTCTCATATTTATAAGAATTCAAGCCATTCTCCAATCGATAAATGGTCAAAGGATATGAACAGACAATTTTCAGATGATGAAATTAAAACTATTTGTAGTCATATGAAAAGGTGCTCCAAATCACTATTGATCAGAGAAATGCAAATTAAGACAACCCTGAGGTACCACTACACACCTGTCAAATTGGCTAAAATGACAGGAAAAGTTAATGATGAATGTTGGAGGGGATGTGGGAGGGCTGGGACACTGATGCATTGTTGGTGGAACTGTGAACGGATCCAGCCATTCTGGAGAGCAATTTGGAGCTATGCTCAAAAAGTTATCAAACTGTGCATACCCTTTGACCCAGCAGTGTTTCTATTGGGCTTATACCCCAAAGAGATCTTAGAGGAGGGAAAGGGCCCCACATGTGCAAGAATGTTTGTGGCAGCCCTTTTTGTAGTGGATAGAAATTGGAAACTGAATGGATGCCCTTCAATTGGAGAGTGGCTGAATAAATTATGGTATATGAATATTATGGAATATTATTGTTCTGTAAGAAATGATCATCAGGATGATTTCAGAGAGGCCTAGAGAGACTTACATGAACTGATGCTGAGTGAAATGAGCAGAACCAGGAGATCATTATACACGGCAACAACAATACTATATGAGGATCAGTTCTAATGGACATGGCTCTCTTCAACAATGAAATGTTTCAAACCACTTCCAATTGTTCGATGAAGAGAGCCATATACACCCAGAGAGAGGGATGTGAAATGTGGACCACAACATAACATTTTCATGCTCTCGATTGATGTTTCCTTACATTGTGTTTCCTTTATCTGATATGTCTTTCTTGTAGATACGATTTTTCTTGCACAACAATGATAAGTGTGGAAATATGTATACATATATTTGATTTGTCAAGTATTTTAACATTAAAAAAA
>JAJPUD010014791.1:4895-32880 GCA_023553655.1 Myrmecobius fasciatus
CTTCTGATTTTGGTATCTTCTCAGTTCCTTTCTTATGATATTTATTGGTCTTTTCATTGAACTGATCCTCATCTTCCCTTCTGATTTTGGTATCTTCCATGTTGGTTAGTCCACGCGTGCTCTAGGTTTTTGACTGAGTTTTCTTCCTCTTCAAATCTTTTAGCCTTTTCCTCTGAAATTCTTCTCATATTCCCTTTTGAGAGTGCATTTATCTTTTGGGGCTGGATCTCAAAGCTGTTGTGGCCCCTTCCCATGTTGGGGAATCCACTTTCCCCCAGTCTCGGTCTCTACCTGTTTCAAGAGACTTCCAGGGTCCTCAACTGAATGTCCATCTTCTCCTTTGAGCTGGGGCAGCCTACGTGCCAGCCCCCCCCATTTTAATCCCATTCTTTAGTTCTCTGGCTGGGCTACATAAGCGTCAGCTGCATTTGAAGGGTCGGGAGGATATCATTCTATGCATAGTTTCTGTCACTTTGGGCTTCCCTAACTTAGGGGCTTTCCCAGACAGAATATGGTCCTTCCCTGCCATATTTCTGCTTCATCCACCTGTAACTGGACAGAATTGAGGCCCGATTTGTCTCAGAATTATGGGGTCACCTGGGAGGGGCAGCGTGTGTGGGAAAATTCCCAAGTGGACCGCAGAGCACAAGCCGGCGGGTTGATCTGTGTGTGCTTCTAGAGCAACGTCACCAGAGGCGGTGGCGTGGTCTCCAGGATGAGCTCCCGAGGTTGTTACTTGATTGACAGCTGTAATGGCTGTATCTTTGGGACCCAGGGCCTCTTGGGGCTTGGAATTTTTTTCCTTTTTCTTTTTTGAGAGCATTAATAAGGACTAGAGAAAATGTGGAGTCTCCCATCTAGGTGGTTCCTGCCTCTAGAGAGAAGGCCAGAGAGATGATGCAAGGAGCCTGAAGGCACCCACAGGCAGGATTCAGACTCATTGTCCCAGACCTGACCAAGAACAGCCACTCTAACAGAAGGTCCCTGCTTCCTTCAGCTGGTGGCTTCATCAGCAGAGCCAGGGAGCCCAAGGGATGGGTCACTGCTGCTGCCTGAGGCCAGACGGGGCTTTCCAAAGGGAGAGGACGAGCTCCTGGGGAGCAGGATCTGCTGGGTCCATCCTCAGTGTCCTGGCAGAACTTGGAAAAGGGCTCTCCCCTGTGCTTTCCTCCTCGTCAGAGAGAAGAGGCTCCAGCCCGTTAGCTGTCTGGCCCGGTTCCGGGCCTTCTTCACCGCGCCAGTGGTCATCTTCCACCTCAACATCCTCTCCTACTTCACCTTCCTCTGGCTCTTTGCCTACGTGCTCATGATCGACTTCCAGCCCACACCATCTTGGAGAGAGTACGTCATCTACTTCTGGCTTTTCTCACTTGTGTGTGAGGAGACACGGCAGGTATGGGACCCCAGCCCCTGAAGTTGGGTCTCCCCACGGGGGGGCATGGCTTTTACCCTTTGTCCTGCCCCTTTGAGCCCCTCCTGGTTTCTGTGTGGGCCTCCAGACAAAGCTTCTCTTTGTCTGCGTTTGCCTTTGGGGGGAGTCCTGGCCCTCCCCACCTCTTCAGTGCACGCAGCCCCGCTGGACATCATATAAGTCCCCAAAGAAGGATTGGGAAGTTGTCATCCAACCGCAGTGTTATAGAGTGTTAGAGCCAGAAGCAACTTCCAGAGTCAGCTGCTTCTTTTCTTTACTTCCTTGCATGAAGTGAGACCTGGAAGGGTGATGGCCCCTGAGGTAGAGTGGGAAAAGGATCTTCTTTTAATTAAATTGAAGATTCCAGGGGTGGGGTGGGGGGCAAAATCCACGTCGAATGAAATCAGGACATTTTTGCTACTGCATCAGTGGGTAAGCCATGAGCTCATTAGCTTTGAAAGGCCAAAGGGTGTAGTGCAGGGCTGGGGTTGGGACAGGAAGCCCCTGCAAGGAGCAAATCACTTTCAGCCCTTTCAGAAAGAATTGGGCCCCTGTCCGGCACTCTCTGTGACTCCATACTTAATTCTGACCCTCTGCTGCCCCTCCTCTGGGTCCCCTCCCATGATGGGATGCTACCTCTGGCCAGTCCTGCTGATGGATGTTTCTCATTTAGAGAGGAGAGCGGATCATGGGCACCCAGGGGTCCCCTGCCCAGGTCTGTTCTGGTCATTTGTCCTCGGGATGGCTTGAGAGAAGACAGGCAATCATATTGAATCCTGGGTCCCCCAGTCCCATACTTGGCACCCCAGGCATGGTTGCAGCTCAAGCCCTGGGCACCTGCCTGACGTTGCCCTCCCCTCCTGGCTCCCAGGTGGGGGCTCTCAGTGCCCACAGTCACTTTTGTCCCTTTTTTGTCCCTTGTCAAGCTTTTCTATGATCCTGATGGCTTTGGACTCCTGAAGATGGCCTCTTTGTACTTCAATGATTTCTGGAATAAACTCGACGTCGGTGCTATCCTCATCTTCATAGCCGGGCTCACCTGCAGGCAAGTGCCCGAGCTCTCGCTCTAGTCCGCTTCTATTCCATTTGTGATCTTGTCTCCTTCCCCCGCCTCCCGTCCCTCTAGGAAAGAGCTGAGAGTTTGTTTCTTAATTTTACTTTCAACTTAATAAATGTCAAACAAAACAAACGTCTCCACGTAGAAAATGGCCAGTGAAGGGTTAGAGCTGTGGCAGGGCGTGCACAGTGAAGTAACTGGGGCCATCTTCCCAAGGCTTCTCCCAAATGGGTGGGCAGCCCAGCTCGGAGCTCCATGCCCAGTGCGTGCTTACACAGGCCATCTTCCTCACAGCCCTTCAGCATTTGTCGCTTTTCTTTCAGTGGCTGTGATGTGGAAACTTAGAATTGTCTTAATTTGTGCCTCCCTAATTATTGTTTAGGAGCATTTTTAATTGTGTGGCCAATTATGCTGATAGTTTTTGTCCCTTCCTTTGAAAACTGCCAACATCCTTATCATTTGGGGAATGGCACTTATTCTTCTACACGTGAATCAAGTCCCTATATACATATATAATGTGTGTGTGTGAGTGTGTGTGCGTGAGTGTATGTGAGTTTGTGTAAGTGTGTGTGAGTGTGTGTGTGAGTGTGTGTGTGTGTTTTTGTGTAAGTGTGTGTGTGTGTTTGTGTAAGTGTGTGTGAGTGTTTGTGTAAGTGTGTGTGAGTGTGTGAGTGTGTGTGAGTGTGAGTGTGTGTGAGTGTGTGTGTGTGTGTGAGTGTGTGTGAATGTGTGTGTGTGTGGCATATAGAGATATGGCTTTTCTCGGGTGTGAGTTGTGGGCTGTGCCCCCGACCTAATCTCTCCCAGACTGCTTTTGGGTAGACAGGGAGGTTTTCCCCAAGTAGCTGTGCGTTTGGGCAGAAACCACGGCTCCTGCCTTATCCCTGGCCCGTGGGCTGTCCGTCCTTTGGTTTCAAGAGCCTCTCACAGCCCTTTGGGCAGAGAGAAAAGCCCAGGCTGGCCGACCTCCCTGCCAGCCAGGGTTCCAAGGAGCCAGATCACCTCCCCATTGAGAATAATGAGAGTTACAGTCATGGATTTGTCCCCGTGTCTCACCCATGGGGAGGGTTGGAGCTCCCGGGGGGGTGGGTCAGGGAGAGGCTAGCCTGAAGTCGGCCCCCTGAGGCTACCCCTAAGCCCCTGGCCCTGCAGGTCAGAAAGAGCTGGAGGTGGGGGCAAGCGCCATATGAGTTCTCTTCATCATTTTCATCATCCTCATCTTCATCTTCCTCCTCCTCCCCCTCCCCTTACCTTCTGGAGCAGGTCTTACTCTGTGAGCAAACCTGGGCTTGGGGGGATTTAGGGTGCACTTGGGGCCTAGCTCTCCAGGGGTCTGACCTCCGGTCTCCGGCCCAGACAGGCAGAAAGCTGCCGAGCTTCTCTCCCTTCCGAGTCTCGCTTCGACTGGCGGGGAGTCCCAGGTCCCCTCATTTCCGACTCCCCCCGTGCCCACCAGGTTGATCCCAGCGACTCTGTATCCGGGACGGATCATCCTGTCACTGGACTTCATCATGTTCTGTCTGAGACTGATGCACATTTTCACGGTCAGCAAAACTCTGGGGCCCAAGATCATCATCGTGAAGAGAATGGTGAGCACCTGCATGGGAGCCCACCTGGGGAGGAAGAGGAGCATGATGGGAGGGGAGGGCTACCGGAGCTCAGGGGGCCCAAGGCTGGGAGGCCGCTGCCCCTCATTTTAGGGGGATGGGGCCACACGGCAAGTCCCGGTGTCTAGGCTGAGGCCCCCCACTGCAGGCCACCAGTGGGATCACACAGTGCTCGGGGGGAGGGGACACACCCCCGAAGAGTTTGGGCAGAAAGTCCATCCCACGGGGAGGCGGGGAGCCCTCGGTCAGCCTGCGTGCCCGGGGAGGGGGCAGCAGCGTGGCCGTGCTGGTGGGCAGCTGCCCGCCTGGCCTCGGGGTGGCCGTGGCCGTGCTGGTGGGAGCCGGGGCCAGAGCCCCGGAGGAGGGGGGGAGCCCCTGACCGTGACCATCATCCACGCTGCCCCTGTTGTTGCAGATGAAGGACGTCTTCTTCTTCCTCTTCTTGCTGGCCGTTTGGGTTGTGTCCTTCGGGGTGGCGAAGCAGGCCATCCTGATCCACAACGAGAGTCGGGTGGACTGGATCTTCCGAGGCGTGGTCTACCACTCCTACCTCACCATCTTTGGGCAGATCCCGACCTACATTGACGGTACCAGCCTCAGTGCTCTCCTGGCTTGCGATTCTGGCCCAAAGCTGCTCAGAGTCCCCAGAGCGCACAAGGCCGGGCCCGGAGGCAGCGAGACCAGAGTCCGAATTCTGCCTCACACATTTACTAGCTGTGGGGCCCTGGGAGGCACTTGCCTAACCTCAGTCTGCCTCCGTTTGTTCTTCTGTAAAATGGGGATAACACAGACCCTACCTCCCAGGACGGAGCCGACGAGGTGCTGGTTGCCTGGCACTTAGTAGGTGCTTAGTAAACCTCACCCACAGGGTGAAACACCCCGTGGCTTCTGCTGTTCTGTACTCTGTCCTGCCCAGGGAGAGGAGTTTTGAGGGGGAGCTACTGGACAGGTGAATTCCTGGAAGGGAGCAGGACAGGGGGGCCCCTTTGGCCCACAAGAGGGCCCCCACCAATAGCCACAGTGGGAGCTCCACAGAGGAAGCAAGGTAGAAACTCGAGCTAAGAGCTCCTGGCCCCGGCACTTGCCCCTTTTCTTTCCCCTTGGCTCTGGGGCTGTGGGGATCTCCCAGTGTGGAAGCTCCCTCTCTGAGTGCAGTTCTACCCAGAGGACCCAGACAGCTGAATGGGCCTCTCCACAGCCAGCAGCACTTGAACCCAGAGCTTTCTGGGTCGGTGGCAGATGAGGCCATCTGGCTTTGGTGGCTCCTGCCCGCCCTCGCCGCTCACTCCGTCCGGCTTCTTCCGCAGGGGTGAACTTCAACCCGGAGCAGTGCAGCCCCAACGGGACGGACCCCTACAAGCCCAAGTGTCCCGAGAGCAGCGAGGTCAGCAACAAGCCCGTGTTCCCCGAGTGGCTGACCGTCATCCTTCTCTGCCTCTATCTGCTCTTCACCAACATCCTGCTCCTCAATCTCCTCATCGCCATGTTCAAGTGAGCCCCCTCCTGCTGCCCACCCCCACCCACCCTCGGGGTCCGGGGGGGAGATAGAGAAGGGGATGCTCAGATCCGGGGGGGGGATCTGGGGGAGATGCACCAATGGGGGCAGGGCAGGGAGAGGAAGGGGTGCCCGGGGCTACCCACAGCTGGGTCATGTCCCTTCTCAGGGCCTCAGCTTGGTCTGGGGAGAATGGGGGGGTCAGAGGGAGCCACCAGGCCATGAGCACACCATCTGCCCCCTCTCCCCTGCCCCAGCTACACTTTCCAGCAGGTCCAGGAGCACACAGACCAGATCTGGAAGTTCCAGCGGCACGACCTGATCGAAGAGTACCATGGGCGGCCCCCCGCGCCTCCCCCCTTCATCCTCTTCAATCACCTGCAGCTGTTTGTCAAGAGAGTCATCCTGGGCAAGCCCGCCAAGAGGCACAAACAGCTCAGTGAGTGCTCGCTCAAGGATGCGCCAGCGCCAGGCCCGTGCGTGGCCCCGTGGGCCCTCATCACTGCCAGGGGCTGGGGGTCCTGCTTTTGCCAGGACTGGGACAAAGGCTCCTTCGTGACCTGGTCCCACTACCGCCCCCTCTGCCTTCTCCTCCCCTCCCCTGCACCCACACATGGCAAAAAACCAATCAGATAGGAGGGGGAACAGCCTTGGCACTGGGCACAGGGCACCCACTGGCTCAGCCAAGGCCCACCCAGGAGTCATGCCAGATGACCAGTCTCGAAGGGACCACTTCTCTCCCCCCCAGGCTGGAAGCCTCCCCCAGAATTAAAGGCCTGGCTGCTGGGGGAGGTACTACAGACCCAGATGAAGGAGAGGAGAAATCAGGGGGAGCTTTCTGAGGGGGGCAGACCTGGGCCAGGCCTTCAAGGCCCCCTAGAGAGGGGGAGCAGTCGAGTCAGGGGGAGCACTCTGTCCACAAAGATGAGAGATGGACTATTGTGTCAACAGTGGTGAGCAGGTCAGGGAGGTGTGCATGTGGAGAGTAAGAGAGAGATAGAGAGGGAGACAGACAGAGACAAAGAGATATAGAGAGAAAGAGAAATATAGAGATACAGAGACAGAGACAGAGACAAATAAAAAACAGAGAGACAGAGAGAAAGAGATATATAAAGAGAGATATATAGAGATACAGAGACAGAGAGGGGAGGGAGAAAGAGGGAGAGAGAGGGAGGGAGAGAGGGAAGGAGGGAGAAAAAGATAGAGAGGGAGACAGAGTCAGAGACAAAGAGATAGAGACACAGAGAGATAAAGACAAAGAGAGAGAGAGAAATACAGAAACAGAGACAGAGACAAATGAAAAGAGAGGGAGAGAGAGGGAGGGAGGGAGAAAAAGAGGGAGAGAGAGACAGACAGAGAGTCAGAGACAGAGGCAGAGAGATAGAGCAATAAAGTCAGATAGATGGATATAGAGACACAGAAACAGAGACAGAGAGAGACAGAGAGAGAAAAGGAGAGGGAGACGAGAGGAAGAGGGAGAGAGCAAGCACATTGGGGGAGGGGAGAAGAGAGGCAGAGACAAACAGACAGAGACAGACAGACAGAGGGAAGGAGTGAGGAAGCCTGGAACCGGCTGTAAAGGACAGAGTTTGTGGGTGATTCTGGAAGTAAAAGAGAGCTACAGCAGTTAGGGAGTGGGGGCATGAACAGAAGGAAAGTCAAGCTGAATGGAGGGTGGATTGAAGTGAGGAGGCAGAGGAGGAGGAAGGGCTCCCTTTCCGGGTCCTGATGTGTTCCCGGCCCTGTGCTAAGTCCGTCCCTGCCCTCCCACAGCTTCCATTCCAATGGTGAAAAGCAGGATGGTGCCCCCCGGAGGGGACAAGATGAAGGGGGGGAGGAGATGATCGCTCTCCATGGTCCTCACCCTCAGGGGCACCGTGGGGAATGAGAGGAGGGCCCTTGTGGTCAGTGGGAGACAGGAGGCGGCAGCAGCAGGCTGCTTGGAGGGTGAGGGTGGCACCGGGTGCCAAGGCTCCATCTGAGGAGGAGTCCACGTGCAGAGTGGGCCAGGGACAGGCAGCCTCTTCTAAATGGTTGTGAGTTCAAGGGTGCAGGTGGTCCCTGTGCCTTTCTCACCTTGCGAAAGCTTCCTCCTCCTTGTCTTGCCCAGGGATTTGGGTCACTCCTTAGTTACAGCTTGAACCCAAGTCTTGCCCTGTGGGGAAGTGGCAAAGTGTGCCAGCTGTGGGAGACAAGCTCAGGCTGAGATTTCCTGGTCGGCTAGCTGTGTGGGCAATGCTCTGGGGAGCCAGCAGGGCGGCCCCAGCAAGGGAGGAGCTGAGGGCAAGGGCTCTTTGTTGGGCCCAAGGGGGTATGTGAGGCTGCTGGTTGGGTCCCAGAGCTTTCCCCACCTCCAGGGCCCCCCTTTTACATTCTAGCTTCCCAGGTGTCTGGGCTCTCTCCTGCCTCCCTGTGGCCCCCGTGATGACACTGCCTGGTCTGCAGGCTGGGTTTCTCCTGCATGGATCCCCCTCCCCTTGGGGCAGGGTCTGAGCCCTTTCGGCCTGAGCATAGCGCCAGACCCACGAGAGACCTGTCGGGGGGCCCGCCCTGAAGCAAGCCTGGCTCCCCGGGGGCCTCTCCCCACCCTTGTCTGGACTCCGGTACTCTGAAGGGGGTCTGAGGGCAGGCAGCTGGAAGGGCTGCTCCAGAGTCCCAGCCGGCCTTCTCCGCGCCTGGTGCTGCTTCCTTCCTCCCCCGTTCCTGGTCCAAGTGGCCAGCAGCCAGAGCGTGGCAGGGCTGCCACGGGGCACACGGGCATCTCCCAGGCCTTGGGAAATGCTCGCCTCTCCTTCTTTGCCTCCCTCCCAACAGAGAAGAAGCTGGAGAAGAACGAGGAGGCTACTTTGCTCTCCTGGGAGATTTACCTGAAGGAGAACTATCTGCAGAGCCAGCAGTACCAGCTCAAGCAAAGGACGGACCAGAAGATCGAAGACATGGGCAACAAGTAAGAACCGGCTCTGGGCAGAGGGGTGCCAGCAGGTGGCAGGTGGGCAGCCTGGCCAAGGGTCACCAGGGTACTGGGTTCTGGGTAGGAGTGCCAGGCCAACAGCTGGGCAAACTGGTGCCAGCCCCTGAACGAGGGGGCAGGAAGGCTGAGGATCACCAGAGTCCAGGGGCACAGAAAGGATGCGCCCTCTGGGGAAAGGACAGCTCTCCAAGAGCTCAGAATTCCTACGAGGAGGACGCGGGATGTTTGGGAAACATGGTGGGTGGGGAGGGGACGGGACTGGCATCCGGGAGGAAGGCCTTGTGTCCAGGCGATGGGGGATGGAGGAGGAACACGCTCACTCGCCCCTCTCTTAAAGCCCTCCATCCCTTAGAACAAAGCAGAAACACAAGGGGAAACAAAGTTCAGGGGAACTTAGCCCTCAGCCGCAGCTAGTGTTGGATGCCCTGTGTGGCCCCCATGACCCCCACTTCTGCAAGAAGAGAGGGGAGATCCCTTCTCCTGGCTCCGTCTCTTTGGCCCTTCCGGGGCAGCTGCTCCTTCCATGACCATAGCAGTGCATCCTCCACCTAGCCTCCATCGCTCTCCCGGTTTGGCCTCCATCGCTCTCTCAGCCTCCATCGCTCTCCCGGTTTGGCCTCCGCTGCCCTCCGCCCCAGGCCGTGCACTGTTCTCCAATCCCCCATTAGTCAAGCCATTCCCAGGAATGTGTTTTAGGAGAGGGAGGACGGAGCAGCTTGGGAGTTCTGGGAGTAATGGAGACCGAGAGGCCGAAGAATCGAGAGGGAGGATGGGATTCTGGGAGGAGGCGGGTCCCTGGGAGGTGGGCGGGTGACCTGCGTGCTGGGGGCTCTGCTCCAGAAGAGCCGCTCTGGGCTCCTGAGTCCCCTGCGCCACGGGCACCTTCTCTGAGGGGGCGGCGTGCTCTGTCCCAGGATTGACATCATGATGGACCTGCTGGACTTGGATCACCTGAAGAGGCTGGGCTCTGTGGAGCAGCGGCTGGGGTACCTGGAAGAGCAGGTGAGCTAGGACCCTCCGCGGCAGCGGGTCAAGTAGCCTCAGCCTCTCCTGGGACACCTGGGGCGGTGGTTCTGCCATGGGACCCACTGTGCCCAAAGAAAGATGTTCAGGGCCGAGGTGGAGACCTGGAAGGTCCTAACGGGACCCGAGGAGGGGACTTGTCCACTCCCGGGATACCCTCCGGAGCTGGCTGGCGCACTGGCAGATGCCCTTGCAATGACAGAAACGTGGGAAGGGCCAATAAGCGTGCAGTGGGCAGAGCAGCCAGCCTCTCAGACCCCTGGGAGCTAAGCGCTTGTGCTTGCTGCTGCTGCTGTGGCCCAGATGACCACTTGGCCACCAGGCGCCCCTTGCACCTTGGGAGGATTTGGAGGTGATTCTTCGGACTCGTTCCCCTGAGCCCCCCAAGTCCTTGAGGCCTTCTGTCTGCCTTGGAGGGGTGCTCAGGCCATGTCCTGGCTACTTCCAGGCCCGGGAAGTTCTGGGTCTAGAGTCACATTTCTGAGAAGCTCCAAAAGTCTCATGTGGCTCAGACACTTCCAGATCGGGGCGGGGGGGGCCTTCATTTGGGGCCCAGAGGGGCAGTGGCTCTGGGCCCTCATCCATGGGCCCCCTTTTAGGGATACTATGTGGGGGCAAGCAGCCCCAAGAAAACAACCAAGTGGGCACGATGCTTCCCACAATGCTCAAACCGTCCCGGTGGAGCCGGCGTCTTTACAGAGTAGCCTCGCCTGCCAGGGCCTGGGAGGGGGCACTGCGGAGACCCTCACCCAGGCTGCTGGGCGTGTTTTGGGCAGATGTTCCAGTCGACCAAGGCCCTGACCTGGATCATCCGGGCACTGAGGGACAATGGCTTTGGTTCCGAGGAGGACGTGCCTGTGTTGGGTAAGTGGGCACACTGGTAGTTGGTACTGGGGCAGGATTTGAATTGTGGTCCCCTGCCCCAGTCAGCTCTGGATCACACTGTCTCCCTAGCCCCAGCTCCCAGAGGCTCTGCAGTGTGGACATCAGGGCGGGGCCCCCTGAGGGTCACCATAGCCCCCCCCCCGGCCCTGGTCAGATCCCCAAGCATTACCAGGCCTGGGCTGGGGTGTGTGTGTGTGTGTGTGTGTGTGTGTGTGTGTGTGTGTGGATATATATGGGGAAGGGGGGGGAGGGGGAGTCAAGAATAATGGGATGACCTCACCGAAGGGGACATGGGGGGGCTGAGACCTCTGCCTGGGCCCCCCAACCCCCCAGTGTCCAGGAAGATGCCGGAAGGGAAGGAGTATGACCCGGGAGACAAGCAGGAGGACACGGAAGACCTTTACCACGTGAACGCGCGCCACCTCCTGTACCCCAACTCGACTGTCACGCGCTTCCCGGTGCCCAACGAGAAGGTGCCCTGGGAGGTAAGGGGCCTGAGGGCCTGGGCCGGCCGCGGAAGGGCCCGGGGCTGCTGGGGGCCGGCCGCTGGCCAGTCCGGGTTGAAAGATGATTTCTTCACAGCAGGAATTTCATATCTATGATCCTCCCTTTTACACGGCGGAGAGGAAGGAGAAGGCTACGTCGGATCCCGTGGGAAAGTGAGTCCCTGGCCGAGGAGCCGCCTCTGGACCAGGGGCCCCGCTGGGCGTCCGGGGGGGCCGAGGGCCGGGGCCGCGACCCCGGGATTTGGGGGTGCCGCCACAACCGGTCCGAGTGGAGGGCGCTGGTCCCCCCGGGGCTCTGTCCCTCCCATGTTGGGAGCTAAGGCTGCCTCGGGGAGTGGGCTTCCCCTCCGTTCTGCTGGGAAGCCCCGCTAAGAGCCCCGGGCCGCCCTCTTTGCTCTGTCCTTCCAGTTCTCTGGAGTCCCTGTCCAGAATCAATTATAACACCATGGACGGGCTGATCAACAGGCAGAGCTTCCACGGACCTTACATGGTGCAGGACGGGCTCTCACTGTGAGTCAGCTGGGATTCTTGTACCCTAACCCCCCCGTCCTGGCCAGCCTGGCTGAGGGACCCACAGTCCCCCCCTCACTCCACTTGGAAAAGTCACGGCTTTGGATTTGTGTAGAGAGCCCTCCTGGGTGGGTGGGCAGGCGGCTACCTACAACGTGGAGAGGCTGGCAGATTGTTTTAGGGTGACTCGAACCCGGGTCTCTGTGGCCCTACAGCCTCTGGCTGTGATGCTCCGTGCAAGAGCCTCAGGCCGTCTGTGATGTTTCCTCCCTACCCGGAGCTGGTCCAAGGCTTCCCCAAAAGCAGTCTCCGGACTAGATGGTGCCAGGGTCAAAGGCTGGCGGACGCAGCTTCCCTTGTTTCAGCCCAAAAGCCATCCCAAGAAGGGGACGTTCCGTTAGCTGACCTTGGGGCCTCTGTTCCGAAGAGTCCCTCTGCTGACCACGTGTCCTCCCTGTGCCAGGAACCCCATGGGGCGCACGGGATTGCGAGGCAGGGGGAGCCTGTGCTGCTTTGGCCCGAACCACGCCCTGCACCCCGTTATCACGCGGTGAGTAGCCGGCATCCTTTCTTGGGTGCTGGGAGAACGATGATTGGCTTCTTTTATTCTGTGCCCCAAAGGGAGTCTGAGGAGAATGGGAGACCCCATTTTGTGGGCTCCCCGAATTCTTGCCAGGGATATCAGGGTGATCCGGGACAAGTAACGGTCCTCTCTTACAGCTGGCGGCGGAATCAAGACGGTGCCATTTGTAGAAAAAGCATAAAGAAGATGCTGGAAATCTTGGTGGTCAAGCACGCCCTGTCAGAACACTGGGCTTTGCCAGGGGTACGTTGATGTCGGCGCCCCTTCCTTTCCTCAGGTTTTCCTCCATTTGTTCAGTCAGCAGATGTTTGCTAAAAATTCACTTTGCACAAGGACCTGGGCCAAAAGGTAAGGGATAGGTGCTTCAGGAGTGTTAGTGTCAGGATAATTTCTTCTGTGACTCAGTTGGTCTGGAACATGGCCTCTCCACAAGTGTCTCTGTGAGAAGCAGTGGCCCAAATGTCCGTGTCCCTCTGACCAGCTGGGGGATAATCCTTTCTGGTCCAGTAGGCAGAAGCTACAGTCTGCCCATGGACCCAATCTCAAAGCCTTCCATCCTTATGGCCTCTGCTGGGATGGCTTTGAAGATCCAGAGGTCTTCCCAAGGCGTGGCGAGGAACCAAATTAGAACTTTGATGGGGGGACAGGGAGTAAAGCACTTCCCTTTCCTCTGGGATCTTACAGGAGGGGAGAGGAGATGGAAGGCTAGATAAGGGTCATTCAGAATTGGGGGGGGGGCCTTCTCTTATCCCACCCTCAGCTTTGAAGCTGTCATTAGCCTCCAGGTCATTCTTCTAGCATTGTCAATGGACCTAGAACCCGGCTTGCAGCCTTCTTGCCATTGGCCTTGGAAATCACAAGATGTATCATGATGACCTCTTATAATAGCCAGGCCTCCTAATCCCCAAATTCAGACGGCCTCCTCTATTCTTCAGCCCCACAATGACATGGACGCCTCTAAGAACTAAACTTGAATCTTTTCTCTCTGACCACAGCCCCAACCTTCTGCCCTCTTCCATACTCTTGCACCCTGCTCTTCATCCTTCCTAGGATCCCAGGGTTCTTAAAGACCTTAGACCTGGTTCTAGGATCCCAGTTCACTTTCTCTGACTTCATTAATCTGCACCCTTTGCCTCAGTATCCCGGTAACACAGCTTCAGAGATGGAAGGACCTTTGGAGCCATTGAGCTCAACCCCCCCTTCTTATATATTTGAGGTATATTCCCAAGGCCATACTGGTAGCAGGGCTAGGATTTGAACACAGGTCCCATTGACTCCAAATTTCATGCTCTTTCCACTGTGTGACATCATGTTTCATTCCCAGATGTTGTTTTGGACCCCTACTCCATTTCTCGTAAAGCCCTGAAGTTTCTGCTCTTACTGCAAGCCTTTCCTGACTGTAGAAGGAAGTGGTCACTCCAGGGGATGGAGGGCTTCTTGTCACTAGGGTCACTGATCAGGTGGCCACATCAGGAGATAGAGGGATCTTTGTCACTGAGGTCTAGTAGTCACTAGCCACGTGGCCACCGAGGAGGAGGAGGAGGACTCCGTCACTAAGGTCTGGGTGGTCACTGGTCAAGTGGCCTCCCCAAGAGGTAGTGAGGTCTTCAACATTGGTCAAGTATTAGGCAGGGATTCAACAATGGCCTCTGAGGGTCCTGCCAACTCTGGTTCTGTGGTCCTGGGTTCAAGAAGAAAAAGTTCAGCAGAGTCCTGGGTTCCAGTCTTAGCTCTCTGCCATTTACCGAATGTGTGACCACGGACAGACCCCCTGCACTTCTTTGACCCCTGGTTTGTTCATCTGTAAGATGGGAATGCCAAGAGAAAGGCATCCTGTTCAGTGACAGGCCCCCTTGCTCATGGTGTAAGCTGCATGTAATTTTCCCGTCTCTCCAGGGGTCCCTGGAGCCCGGGGAGATGCTGCCCCGAAAACTGAAGAGGATCCTGAGCCAGGAATTCTGGCAGTACTTTGAGACGCTGCTGAAGCAAGGTGCTGAGGTAGATTGTCCTTGTGGGTTCCTGCCTCAGTGGGTGAGGGGCTCTTCGGGGGAGAGACCGGGCAGGCTGAGCTGGTGCAGAGGCTGCTGGAAGGAGGTCGGCCATCCCAGAGGACAAAGAAAGGCCTGGGAGAGGGGAGGGCTTGGGTAATCAGGAATAGCAGCCTGGCTGGACGAAGAAGGAAAGAGGATGGTTGTGGAGGGTCATGGTGAGTAGGGTAAGAAGCTGGGACTTTATTCAGGACGTAATGGGACCCACTGAAGTATTTGAGCCCCAGACTCAAGGGGAAGGTATATTTGGCCCAGTTGTGGGACATGGATTAGAGAAGGTGAGTGTGAACGCCTTCTGATGGGGGGAGGATGCCAGTGAAGGGAGGACAAGGCAGAAAGTTTGAACATGGAACTTGGTGAAAGGTGGTCACCCTGGGCTTGGAAACAAAACAGAAGGTACGAGTAGAGCTAGGAGGAATCCCCATGGTCTTTGCAGCTCCCCACACACAGTAGGTGCCTTCCTAAGACTGAATCAGTCCCTTCCTCTGCTCTACTCTCCCCAGGTCTATAAAGGCTATGTCGATGACCCGAGGAACACAGATAATGCCTGGATAGAAACCATTGCCATCAGTGTCCACTTCAAGGACCAGAATGACTTGGAACTGAAGCGACTGAATTCTGTAAGCATCTCGTGATGTCTTCCCCATTCCCCCACACAAAAGTGTGATCTGGCAGATGAAATTCTTAGTGCCAGTATTATAGCTCCTGGCACCTTTGCGTCCTCTAGCAATAACACGGTGGTCTAAGTACCATCTGATAGCGGCACTGTCTCTTTTCTCACGGCCTTCAGGTGGTGCAAAGATGATTATTCTCCTTCTAAAGATGGGGAAACTAAGGCTTAGGGCAGTGGGATGAGTTGCCCAAGGTCCCCTAGGGACTAAATGGCAGAATTAAGAGATGGCAATGACTAACAGTTTATGGCAGATGATGTCTAGAAGGAGGAAGGGCTTGGATGCCCAAGCATGGGCACCGGGCACCAAGAAAGGCCAGTACAACACTGTCTTGGCAGAGAGAGGTCAGTTTGACTTCAGATGTCAGCGGGCACTGGTAGGATGAGATCTGTGTCTGGCAGATGGCTCACAAAGGGATTTCCCAGACAGACTCCTGGGAGGGCCCTACCTTGGGGATGCAAGCACAGGGATGGGACTCGAAGCACTGGGTGGCAAATGGGTTCAAGAGCCATCTTGGCCAGAGAAGGGGACAGAAAATGAGCTGCAGACAGTGGAGATCACAGGAGGCAGAGACTGGCTGACGACAGGCGCTGGTGCTTGGCTTGGGCCGCTAGGAGCTCTGAGCTGCCTTAATGATTCATTTTCTAAAAGGGAGGAAGTAGCAGAGGAAGTGCTTTCTTCAGCAAATCTGGTTTTGCCCAACCAATTGATCAATCAGTAAACATTTATTAAGCAGCTTCTACTAGGTGCCAGGCACTATGGTAAGCACTAGAAACAGCAAGATAAAAAGGAACAGAGGAAGTGAGGAGAAACGTGGACCATCAAGTTTTACACAAAGTAGATGCAAGGTGAAGGCAGGAAGGGTGCAAGTGGCTGGGAAAGGCTTCCGGAGAAGGCTGATGCTGAACTGGGTCCTGAAGGAATCTTGAGAGAAGGCAAAAGGTCTTCCAGGTACAGGACATAGGCCCTACAAAATCGTGGAGACAGGAAATCCCTCAGATTTCTGATGCAAGAGAGGGAAGCCCCAGAAAGCTTGGAGGGGTGTTCTAAATGGGTTGGACAAAGGTAGGTAGCATCCCACAGACAAAATCATATGGTGAAAGATGATTCAGGAGGACTAGGGAGCTCTGGAGAGAGAAATTCAGGTGATAAAGAGTTGTCTCCCTTTCTTCCCAGCATCTCCAAGTCTGCGACCCAGAGGTTTCCATCCGATGGCAGGTGGTGGACAAGAGGATCCCACTTTATGCAAATCACAAGGAGATCCTTCAGAAGGCCTCGGCCCTGTTTGGAGCCTATTACTAAGGCTAGACCAACACTCCCTGTGCCCTGGCACTGGAGGGCAGCCGAGGGCTGGGCTCATCCTGGCCAGAAATGAGCCGTCTGGTCTCATGATCTCCATGCCTGTCATGAAGAGAAAGACGTTCCTCAGCTCTTGTGGACTCACTGCTATTCTTTCTGAGGAGGGACTAAGAGTCCTGGTGGGTGCAGGCTGCCACCCTGGGTCAGGTGCCAGCAGAAGTGTCAAGATCCAGCCTTCACTTCTTCCATACCATCCTCTGTCTCCTTGCAATCAGACTACCTGGAAGGCTTCAATGGTGGTACTGGGGTGTGAGGAAGGGAAGCAGTCTTAAGACCCAGATCTGGGATGAAGGATGGAGAGAGCCGGGGACTTGTAAGCTAGTGTTCTCAGGGGAGGTATATCCCCTTTCTTTGCCATTAGTCCAGGGAGAGGCTAATCTGAGAGACTCACTGGTTTCCAGCCCATACCACTCTTCTGTTCTTTCCCACAGCATATTCCCCATCCCAGGACCCTCCAACTACTGCTGGGCTTCATGTTCCTATGAATTGCTCCCAGAGCTTCTGTCTGTGAGATTTAGTATGGACCAAACACCCGCAGGGGCCCTCTGGGGAAATCTCTGCTGGAGAGAAGCTCACCTGTGGTCCAAGGACTTTCCCCATCCACAGCAGGTGCCAAACTGTGTGAAGCAAGGAGTATCCCAGGACTTCTTGGGACCACCGGGGTGGGCTGGTCAGATCCTGAGGGCCCAGACGAAGCCCCTCGGTCTTTATTGGTGTCTTCTCATGAGACTTGCCTTGGTCAGGGGACCTGGTAACAGATGTGACATTAAACCTGCTCACTGGCTCCTCCTTACATACTGCTGCCCTGTTCTGTTCGGATTGATCTGTAGATGCTGAGGAAGGATGGGAACAAATATGGGCTTGAATTGGGGGGTGAGCTTGTCTCAGTATGCTGGAGGTGATGGAAGGTAGGAGAGTCAAGGGCCATAGGGCTGCAGCTCCTCATCCCTCAGGCTGAATCCTTCACAGGACCTTTCCTCCCAGCACCAAGTTTATCCAGCAGCACCAACCCAGGGGCCTGTCTGACGTGACTCAGAAGGAACACTCTGTGACATCCTGGCCCCTGGGGGCTCCACCCAACTCTGTCTGAACTCTGGAAGCCCCTCCTCCCTAAGACTTCATGCCTGGTCTTTGTTCTTTCTTCCCCATCTCTCAAATCTGACAATCAGGGATTTCCTGTCTCTCATCCCATTCCCACCATGCTGCCCGTGATCTGCCCTCACTCCTGGAACATTTCCCATTTCTCATCCTGTGACCCACCCTCTGGCTCTAAGGTCTTTTCTGGCCAGCCACAGCCCGCTCAGGCCAGGGTGTCCCCCTTGGTGGACCCTCACGGTCAACATTTGTTCCCAGTTCAGAGTGTCATTGTCAGGCTCTAGGTGTTGAGTGGGGACATCATTACTGCCACATCAGTAGGAATATTCCCCCGGCATTCGGGGATCCTTCAGGAATAAATATCAAGTTTTGAAAGGAGTCAAAAATCCACTTCACTATACAAGATGGGGGCAGTATGGTTGGAAAGCAGCTCCTATAAGAGCCTGGGGATGACAGTGAACCCCAAGCTTGGAGCCTCAAGTCCATAGTGCGTGTAATAGGGCACCTGAACTGCTTTAGGAGAAGAGTGTCCAGGATTTGGGAAGTGACAGGCCCGACCCAAGCCATCTTGCTCCAATGATATCTAGGCTGTTATTGTCAGTCCCGGGTACTTCACTTTAGGAAATTAACAATCTAGGGAGTGACAGAGGAGGCAAGGATGGGGAAGAGCCTAAGGAAGTCCATGTCACTGGGGGCATCAGTTGAAAGGGTATCCATGGATACGTTGACCAATCCATCAATCGGTTATTATTGCCTGAACTTTGAACCCATGTGAAGACTAGGGGTAAGGAGAGTGACCCGGAAGAATATGATATACCTTGGAGCTATTCTCAGCCTGAGAAATTCCGACTCAGTGTTTTGGAAGAGCAGGGATTTCCCACTCGCTCCATGAATTCATGTCAGTCACGCAACGTCTGAACGCAGTTGCCAAAACAATTCACAGATTGGCCCGCCCGTCTCCTTATAAGGGGCATCTCTGAACTTTGTTGGACCAGTCCTGGGGGTGAGGAGGTAGGCAGAACAGGAGAGCTGATCCAAAAGCAAATGGGCTGCCCTGGGAGGTGTAGGGTTCCCCATTCCTGGAGGCTCCCAGCCCTTGTTAGGAGTTCCGAGGCCCCATCCAGCTCTGAGCGTCTAGGCTCCTGTGAGCATGGAAGGTGAAGACTGATTTGTAGAATGTAGGTTTGATATTTGTGAAGTGTTTGGAAGTGGGAATAGGCTGCGGCAAAGGAAAATATGGAGAAAGAAAGGTGTGATGTTTTGTAAATAGATTCACATCTCACTGGCTCTGGTCATGACCACAAATCCATTCCTGCTTCCCCCCACCCCAAGGGACTCTGCCTAAGCTTGTCCCAGAATCCCTTCCAGCTAAGATCAGATGCTCCTAAGTTTTGAAACAATCCTAAAATGAAGATGAACACGTTGGCGGTCTCAAGAAGTGGCAGGGGATCATGGGACCTCTACTACTGCCCTGATATCCTTGTTCTTCTTACAAATTACCTACCATTAGAAAGCCAGAGCTGGAAGGGGACCCAAAAACTGCTGTGATCACAGGCTTCTAGCTCTCCAACTGGAAAGGACCTGGGAGGCCAACAGGCTTAGCGAGATGAAATGAGCTGCTGTGGGTCACCTAGAGAACAACAAAGGAGAGAATCCAACTCAGCTCTTCCTGATGCCATGTCCAGGCTTGCCCTCCACACCATGCAGCCTCTATCGATCCCCAGCCAGGGTTCCTTAACCCTTTGTGTTTCTCTGGTAAAGCCCAAGGAGCCCTTTTCAGAATCATCTTTTAAAATGCATAAAATAAAATACACCAAACGGGCTTACAGAGGGCTCCAGGTATATTAAAATAGTTATGAAAGTGTGTAGAAAACTAGGTTCAGAGGCCCCAGATTAAGAAGCCCTGATCTAGCCTACTGCCCTCCTCCTTACACAGAGGCACCACAGCCATGTTTGTGAAGACCAGGGTTGGTGTGGGAGGCCAGAGCTCCTGACTCCCAGCTAAAAGCTCTGGTCACTCCTAACTTCTAGGCCCTTTCCAGATTTGAAAAGCTTGATTCCCTGAACAGTTCCAGTGCCATCTTTGTGACAACCCCAAGATCTCTCTGACCCTTCTTCCAAACCTTTATTAAAGGTTTAAATCTTTATTTAACAAGTCAGGTGCTTGTAGAATCTTCACTATTAGAAATTCACTATTTCAGCTCCTCTGCAAGGCTCTGAGGGAGGAAGACCCCTGATGAGTGGGTTTGGCTAGAAATTTGGGAAGGCAGGGCTGGGCAGGATGGCTCAGTCAGAGGCTCTGGGCCTAGCCTAGCCTAAAGGCACTGAAGACTAGATAGTGGGAAGCTGTCAGGCCCATGTTCCTGAAGGGCTTGGGGACCCCCAGGCTCTTCTCTGCAACCTTAGCTTTCTCTATTCCCTCCAGTTTGGGAATAAACAGTGCTCGGGAGGCAAAGTAGGATAGGTTACATGTCCAGGGGGGCACATCCATCCTGGACCACCTCTAGGGTGCCAGACCTCTGATCTCCTGCAAAGAGACCTTAATGTGCTCTGCTGGAGACTTGCAGCTCAGCCTCAGCTTGGCTTTGTGTGGCTTGCATTTCTAGGAACTTCACTGTCTCCCTGTGGACTCTAGAGATATGTCAGCAAGTCCAGAGGGTGTCACCTACCATGGCCCCTCCCTATATTCTGGGCAAGCAAAGGCCTGCTGCTCATTTCAGCACCAAGGCCAGCACCACAGCATAGTGTCTTAGCTAAGGCTCATGGACAGCATCCCACCTGCAGCTCTGGTCACTCCCCTTCACCCTTCCATAGCCTCCCACAGACCCCCACAGACACCCAAGCCTCCTATAGACCCCACAGGCTCCCACAGTCAAGTTATATTTTGTATGTTCCTGTAGACTGGATGTGCATGCTGTCCTTGATAACTGTACTGTAAGCTCCTTATGGGAGATATCCCACAAGATATCCCACTTGATATCTCCAGTTCCCAGTCTAGAGCGTGGAATAAAGTGAGGGCTTAATGAGCCTTTGTTGGTTGGTTAGATTGTAGATCTTAGTTGGGAAGGAGGCTTGAAAACTGACAGCTTTTTGTTTCAGTTCCCTACTTGGCTGGTCAGTAAGTCTATTGGTTAGCTGACCTATCCATTGGTCAGTATGTGGGTCAATTAATCGGTTGCTCATTTTTTGTGTTGGTTAATCAATCTGTGTTTTGGTTCTTTAGCCAGAGCTAAATAAGTGCTTGTTGATTGAGTACCCACTGGATGCCCAATGTTGGGCTAAGTCCTGGGAGTGAGGTGGGGAAACCAGAAAGGGAAAGGGTGGCTCCTGGCCTTGAGGGGCTTATGATCCTCTGGTGGAGGCCAGACTTATACACAGCCACCCAAGCGTCCTTGGAGTTGGAAGGGATGAGACTTGAGGAGCCTGGCTTGTCTATCAAGTTGCTTCCATTTGAGCAATAAAAGTAACAGGTTGAGTTTGGCCTTAACAGGACATGGGACCTCCCAAGGCCAAGTTCTCAACAGGCCGATCCCAGGGGAGTTTCTATGAATCCAAACACTCTCTGTACCTGACTGGCTCCCCTTTCCACACCCCTTCTTTTCATTGGCTCTGCACTTGTTTTTCTCCTTGGGGCAATTGACATCCCCATTTTCTTTACCTCCTACTGTCACCTGGTGACCATTGCTTCTAAGCTTCTCTTCAGGCCTCCCCTTGAGAGTCTCCCACCCTCTTTAGAGAAGTGAAAGTCATGGGATACAGTAACCCCCAGAGTTAAACAAGCCTCCACTAAGAACTGTGTCACTCCAGGTCAGTCACATAACCTCTCTGGTCCTTTGCTTCCTCACTTGAAAAATGAGGGGCTGGACATAGAGGGTCTACTCTGAGGAAGACCACAAGATAGCTCTCTCATTCTCCCTCTCTGAATGTGAACTTTTTCCAGCAGAGATTATTTTATCAATTCTCTTTGCTTTCCCAGGTCCTCAGATAGAGCCTGACATAGCAGGCACTTGACAAATGCTTGTTGGTTGGCTGACCCACTAGGGAGGGGCACCCTAGCCAGACTGACAATCAGAGCTGTGTGCATGTGGGTAGGTGGGGCAGTTCTACATTAAAGAGGTTAATTGGCTACAGAAAATCTGCTCCTTCAGTCAATTAGATCCTCTCCTGAGACTTATTGTTCTAGATGGATCTAAGTATGTGTGCACGTGTATGTGTGTGTGTGAGAGAGAGAGAGAGACACACACACACACACACACATGACAGACACATAGAAACAGAGACAGAGAGCAAGAGGAGTGAGTCACCATACTTCTCACATTCAGTCAGGTGACTAGAGGGGCCACCGCAGTCAGGCTGGCATTGGGAGGACAAAGGTAACCATGGGAAAAGGGCAAGTTGGCAGGCTTGTATAAACCGATGTTGAGTGAAATATTAGAACCAATTGATCAACCAATCAGACATCATCCAGTGAGCACACCCTGGATGCCAGGCAGCCAACCATAACAACGAAAAGGAAAACATTGAAAGCCTTTGGCTTTCATGCCTTGGCCAGTCATGGCTTCTGAAGTCCGAGGCTGGAGTGCCCGTGCCTCCCTCCTCCCTGGAGTGATGGTGGAAGACTCAAGGCACAGGATGAGATAAATGAGTTCAGATTTGTCTTTTATGTGAATTTGTTCTACTTACAGAGGATGATGGGGAGAGGTTTAGGGGCAGGAAGGGCAATGAGAAGCAGCCAGAGAAAAGAATAAAACACTTAAGAAATATACAGAAAGGGACACCAACCCAAAGGGCAATTTCATTAATGCTTTGTTAGATTTCATAAGTACTGAAAAGAAACCTAACTGCAGGCCCAAAGTTGCTGGGGTTTTACAGAATCTTATTTGTGTTCTTCTCTATAATTTGAAATGCTTGTGTTCATTAGTGGTTGCTAAGGTCATAATAAAAAGAGATTAAAAATAAAATAGTGACTAGAGTGTCAGGCTCAGAGCCAGGAAGTGGAATGCTCTGCATGATCTTGGGCAACTCACTTCCTGCCCTGAGCATGAGGACAACAAGACTCATGGCATTAGAAGACAGTTTGGAAAGGGCTTTGTGAACCTTAAGGTGCCATGCCCATTTCACCCCTTCCTCTGATGTGTCTGTCTGGGTGCAAGGGCTTAGGCCACATTTCCTGCCCACAAGAAACTTAACATTCACCTGTTCCCTGTGCCTTTTCCAATTGAGCTGAGCTATCAAAATGAATTGACTAAGAAATATCTCTCCCAACAAGAATCCCTTTTGTGGGTTAATAGGAAATTAGCAAATTGGTTGAGGATGATCGAAGATGGAATTAGGAAATGTTGGAGGATAGCTAGAGAGTTCCAATCTGGCCTGCGATACTAATCACATTACCCTGGGCAAGTCACTTAATCCAGTTTGCCTCAGTTTCCTAATCTGTAAAATGAGTTCGAGCAGGAAATGGAGCAGTGTCTTTGCCAAAAAACTCCAAATGGTGCTATGGAAAGTTGGCCACAACTAAAAGAGCCGAACAACAACAATGTTGGAGGAACAGTAGAAAGCCAGGCACACTAACATACTGTTGGTGAAACTGTAAACTGATCTCAATTCTCTGGAAAGCAATTTGAAATTATGTGAAGAAAGTGAATAAAATGCTCATACCCTTTGATCACAGCCGGGCACATACCCAAGAAAGTAAAAGACAAAAAGAAATGCTCCATATATAGCAAAACACTGGTTATCAGTACTTTTTGTGGTGACAGAGTATTGGAAACAAAGTAGATGCCCAAAATGAAAGTGGCCTAAATTACCAGACCTAAAATTGTATTATAAAGCAGTAGTCCTCAAAACCATCTGATATTGGCTAAGAAATAAAGTAGTAGATCAGTGGAATAGATTAGATTCATAAGACACAATAGTCAATGACTATAGTAATTTAGCATTTGATAAACCCAACAACCCCAGCTTTTCAGATAAGGACTCACTATCTGACCAAAATTTCTGAAAAAATTGGAAAATAGTACGGCAGAAACTAGACACTGACCAACACCTAATACCCTATAACAAAATAAGGTCAAAATGGGATCGTGATTTAAACATAAAGAATAATATTATAAGCAAATCAGGAAAACAAGGGATAGTTTATCTCTCAGATGTGTGGAGAAGGAAAGAATTTATGGCCAAAGAAAAACTAGATAACATTATGAAATGCAAAATGGATAATTTTGATTATATTAAATTAAAAAGGTTTTGCCCAAACAAAACCAATGCAGACAAGATTAGAAGGGAAGCAGAAAACTGGGGAAAGTTTTTACATCCAAGAGTTCTGATAAAGGCCTCATTAAAAATACAAACTATTACCCAATTGATAAATGGTCAAAGAAAATGAACAATTTTCAGATGAAGAAATTAAAGCCATTTCTAGTCATGTGAATAGGTGCTCTACATCACTATGGATTAGAGAAATTCAAATCAAGACAACTCTAAGGTACCATTTCACAGCTTTCAGATTGTCTAAGATGAAAGAAAAAGGGAGGGGATGTGGGAAAACATACCTTGTTGGTGGAGTTGTGAATGGATCCAACCATTCTGGAAAATAATATTGAACTATGCCCAAAGACTATTATTGTGCATACCCTTTGATGCAGCAGTGTCTCTACTGGGCTTATATTCCAAAGAGATCTTAAAGGAGGGAAAAGGACCCACATGTGCAAAAATGCAACAGCCCTTTTTGTAGTGGCAAGAAACTGGAAATGGAATGGATGCCCATCAGTTGGAGAATGGCTGAACAAGTTATGCATATGAATGTTATGGAATATTATTGTTCTATAAGAAATGATCAGGAGGATGATTTTAGAGAGGCCTGGAGAGACTTACAGGAACTGATGCTGAGTGAAATGAGAAGAACCAGGAGATCAATGTACATGGCAACAGCAAGATGATATGATGATCAATTCTGATGGACATGACTCTCCTCAACAATGAGGTGATTCAGACCAATTCCAATAGACTTGTGATGGAGAGAGCCATCTGCATCCAGAGAGAAGACTTATGGGGACTGAATGCATATCACAACATAGTATGTGCATCTTTTTGTTGTTATTGTTGTTTGGTTGCTTCTTTTTTTCTCTAATTTTTCCCTTTTTGATCTGATTTTTCTTGTGCGGCATGATAAATGTGGAGATAGGTTTAGAAGAATTTCACCTTTAACCTATATTGGATTGCTTGCTGTCTATAGGAGGGAGGAAGAAAATCATGGAACACGAGGTTTTGCAAAGGTGAATGTGAAAACTATCTGCATGTATTTTGAAAAATAAAAAGCTGTTATAAAAATAAACAAAAGTTTCCATGACACCATTTGGAGTTTTCTTGGCATAATGTGGCAAATATCCCTGTAATGTAAGAATGAATGAACTGGATGAATACAGAGAAGCATGAAAAGATTGCTATGGACTGATTCAAAGTGAAGTCAGCAATGTTACAGGGAGTACTCTGGAAGGGGATAGAAAAGGGAGATTCTCCCACTCTCTTGTTTAAGATCTTCTTAGACTCATTGTTACTCTCCAATGAATTTAGTCTTGTTTCTTCAATAAATATTATTTGTCTTTTTTTTGAAAAGGGCTCAAATTACATCACAATGTCAGGGTCAAAGTGCAATGTGGCTGATCACATCAATAGAAACTTGGAAGCTTCTATAGATTGGGCTCAAATAGTCCATATTAACATTTGGAGTGGAGATGTCTCTGAATTTGTGTATCTCATGTTTCTTTTGAGTTACTGCAATTCTGCTTTGCTCATAGAGCACAGAACCTTCTTTGATGGCATACATACCAGTGTCTCTCCTATCTCACAATGGATCCATAGTTCTTCAGAGAGACCTTGACAGTGCCCTTGTATCACTTCTGACCACCTTGTGAGTGTTTGTCTTGTGAGAGTTCTCTGTAAAAGAGCCTTTTAGGGAAGTATAATTTTGGCTTTTAAACAACACGGCCAGCCCAGTGGAGTTACACTCTTTGCAGTAAAGTGTGAATGCTTGACAGTTTGAGGAAAGACTCCAGTGACCGGCACATTATCTCATCAAGTAATCTTCAGAATCTTCCCGAGGTAATTCAGAAGATGAATTTTCTGGCCTAGCACTGGTATACTGGCCAGGTCTCATAGACATACAACAATGAGGTTAATACATAGCCCTTCAATTTGGTAGACAGTCTAATACCTCTTCTCTCTCACAGTTTCCTTTTAAACCTTCCAGATACAGTCTGGCAATGTGTGTGTGTCAATCTATGTAGACATCGTGGAAAGTATACTGCCAAGGTAAGTGAACTGAGCCACACTATTCAAAACTTCTCCATTTGCTACACCCAATAGTCTGAGGTATGGATGGTGTGGTGCTGGCTGGTGGAGAACCTATGTCTTCTTGGAGTTAATTACTAAGCCAAATCTAGCACAAGCAGCAGAGAACTGATCCATACTTTTTTGCATCTCAGTTTTGGAGGTTACATCAAAAATATAATCATATTTAAACAAAAAATCATGCAGCAGCTCTCCCTCCACTTTAGTCTTCATTTGTTATTTGCATTTTCAAGTTAAATAATTTCCCATCTTGAACAAATAAACAAATGCTGGGAAGGAGTCCACGGGGACAGGGTTTCCATAGGAATGCTAGGGCTGAGACAATAATTGATTTGCATCGTTGCCAGCAGGCCTCAGTTGGGCAGATACTAAGTAATAACCAGAGCTTACATTGAGATCACTTTTACCTGTCAGGTGTTGCACTAAGTGCAATTTCATTTCATCCTCATGAGAACCCCAGGAGGCAGGTACTATTATTACCCTCATTTCACAGATGAGAAAACTGAGGCAGAGATGAAGTGATTTGCCCAAGATCACACAAGTGGATTTGGACTCTGGTCTTCCTGACTCCTGATCCAGCACTCTCCACTGTGCCATCTAGCTGTACCTTGAAGGGAGGTGCTGTCAGGCTCATGAGTGCCATGAAGAAGTCTGAAAGCCATAAAGAAGAAATCTCAACAGACAGGGCCTGTGGTTGGTTTCCCCTTGCCCAGGTGGACATAGGACTTCGAGGACTTTTCCCTTCTCTGTGGTTTGAAAACTTGTTCATTGTGCTCTTGGGACAGAGGAGTTTACAGCAGAGCTGGGGAATGGGCAGGTGAGGACCTAGATTTGTCCACATGAGCCTAATAGAGAAAGTCATCAAGCAACTCAGTGCTGTTCATGCCCAAGCAGCGGCAACCTGCACTGGGAGAGGTGGGAGGTGTGTAATCAGCAAGCAGACTGCTGGAGTTCTTTTGCTCTCAAGGCTTTCAGAGAGTGGAGGATGAAATTGCAATTGAGAAGGTTTTTTCTTCTGCTTTAGGGATTTGTATCTGAAAGGTAAGTAGAAGCTTGCCTGCTTCTACCCACTTCTTTCAAGGATGAGAACTCATTTCTATCACAAATGTATCTGTTGCTTATGCATTTTAATTTCCTTTTCTCTAACCTAATGAAACTGTTGTTTAGCCATGGCCATAGAGTTGAGTGACTGAAACAAGAATGGGTCTGGAAAGACTGGACATGGCCAGTAGGAGTTGACCCCATAAATGACATGTCATGATTTCTATACACCCTCCTAGACCTTAAGTCAGAGAAGTGGCAGGTGAGAGATGGTAATTTAGTCACCCAGCCCATGCTCTAACCCCAGAATCTGGCATTTAGTAGGTGCTTAATAAATGTTTGTTGACTAGCTGAGTAATTGACAGGAACTGTCATATAAACTGTTATGCAAATAGCAAAAAAAAATCTATTGTTCAATTTAAGGAAAAGGGTACCTTATGGGAACCATACTCCCGACTTGGAACTGGGGGAAAATGGGTTAGATGTTTTTAAATACTGTCAATCCAACCCCCCCAACACACACACACACACACACACAGACACTCTTCCTTCTGATCAGAGGGGAGAGGAGACTGAGGGAGGTAATGGAGAGGGAATTGGAAAGGCTCAATCCTGCTCTAGATCTGATCCTGTAAGTGGCCAGAAGTGAGACATTTGGGATGCATTTGGAAGGAGCAAAAGCCTTCTGGAGGCAGGGGCTGCCCCAGGACTTCAGCTCCAGGAAAGCAGAGCCTGAGAGCTCCCAATGCCGGCTCTTGGACATGATCCATCCCGGAGTCCAGTGAGGAACACACAATAAACTAGCAGCCTTCAGATCCAGTCCCATCAGAGACTCCTGGAGGAAGCCAAGATCTGGGCAGTGTAGAAAAGCTTTTTGCTAATGGCAGGTGACAATGTATTGCTCTGGATTTTGCTGGAAAAGGCTCACTTAGGCTGACAAGCCATGATGTTGTCTTCTGGGTCCCAGGAGGGGCGGGTGGGGATGGCCGTGACTGAGCACATCAAGCTTGGGGCTGGGGAGGAAGGCAGGGAGGGAGGGAGGCAGAAAATCTAATCAGCCTATTATGGAGATGGAAACCCAGGATTCTGCCCAGAGGAAGGGCAGATTGCTCCTTGAAAAAAAAATTGTATCTGAGGGCAGACTGGCTCATACCAGACCCTACGGAAGCTTTCCTGGGAAAATTCGGAGCTTCTGTGGGGAGTCCTTGAGTCTGGCCTGAGCTTCCAGCTGCCTCCAAACTCTGGGGAGCTGCGGAGGGGCTCGTGGATGGATGAAAAGAAGCATGAAAGAAATGCTTTATACCTGTCCAAGGTCAATGCTGGGGCAGCTTCCTCTTGTGCCAAGCAGAAGTTGCAGCCTCCTCTTCCCCCCCC
>JAJPUD010014792.1:1066-30565 GCA_023553655.1 Myrmecobius fasciatus
GGGATTACTGGCTTAAATCAAATAAGGTAATATAGAAAATGCCTGGGAGAGGTATAACATCTCAATTCTATAAATTTAAGAACAAATGGTGAGATTATTCAGCTTTGTTCTACCTCCTATAAGAATTATTCTAAGTAAAAATTGATATAATATTTTTGATTAGGGAATAAAAATTCAAGACAGATTCATGCTGCATACATATATACATACATATAATATACCTGAAATCTTCTTGTTTGCAAGTATTGTGTGAATACCATGGAAATGATTTAGAAAAACACAATTTCTGATCAAAATTTTCATATCAGTTAATCTTCATAGACATAGTTTGAGATTGTAAAATAAATGTTATGTAAATTATAATAATACAAGTTTCAAAAATATTTTTACATGTTAAAAATGTGAAGAGACATCATGACTCAAAAGTGAGCAGGTTTGGTTTATGAGGGGTTTTGTTTTGTTTTGTTTTTAATATGAAACCACCTAAATTTCTTTCCTGTCTGAAATTTTATGCAAGTTTTACTTCACAGCCAAGTTTTATGACTGAAAATAGGGGTTTCTATAAAAATGATGACAGACCTTTGAATGGATTCCATGAATGGCTCCAGAATAATGATGCTTCACTAGTCTTCTCACATTAAATGAATAAAATGTGAAATAGCTGGATTTGTTTATTAAAAATACAATTAAAGACTTTAAGAGAGCCATTAAAAATAATTAAGGAAAATTATACAGTGCTAGTGCTCCAAATGAACCCAACATATCACCAGATTTTTTTTTAAGAAAAGTGGAATCAATTTCCAAAGTTTATTTTCCTTCATCAGAGAGGCTTTTTACTGTATGTAAAGAATACAGGAAAAAAAAAATTAAATTAAACTAATTTTCCCTTCAAAACCTATGCTTCCATTATAAAAATGTTGCTCACATCAAAGTTAACTGGGCCATTTAAGAATTTAAGGTATAAGGTTCTATTTCATTTTCTGTCATTAGGAAAATAAAATAAATCAAATGTGAGTGAATTATATATTAAAACCAGTGGAGTGATACAGTAGTCAATCTTTGAGTCAAGAATACTTGAATTCAAATGCTCAGATATAAAGTCAGATACAAGTGCTCAGAAAGTGTCTCTCAGGGTCCCAGAAAACTTGGTGAGTATTGTATGGAGTTAGTTTCTATATCAGGAGGACCCTGAATAAGATAAAGACACAAGTCTAGATCTTCTTCCACATTTCAAAGTAATGAAGTAATACTAAGGTAATTCAGTACCAAGAAAAAGCAAAGGAGGTCCAGGTTGGGGTGACCCTATGAGGATCTCTTGTGAGGTTTATAAATAAAAATTATACAAATTGAGTATACATGGATAGAATGCAATTTGTATAATTTCTATCTGCAAAATCATAAAATAATTATAATATTTGAGTACTAATGTAATAGGTGAATCAGCTAGATGACATAATAGAGTGCTGGACTCAGACATTTACTAGATATATGACTTTAACAAGTTACTTAATTGATCTTTGTTCCAATTTTTTCATTTGTAAAATGTAAATTATAACCAGAAGATTCTATTTGGTACAGTGGATAAAGTACAAGATTTGAAATTAGAAAAACTCATCTCCTGAGCTCAAAACTCATCTCAAATATTAACTATCTGTGTGACCTTGAGCAAATAAAAAGGCTATTGCCTCAGTTTTCCCATCTGTAAAATGAGTTGGAAAAGGAAATGGCAAACCAATTTAGTATCTCTGCTAAGAAACTCCCAAAATGGGCCACAAAGATAAGGTCCAACTGAAAATGGGTGAATAATAATAATAACAACATATCAGATATGGAATACCAAATGAAAGCAAATGTGCATGCATACATACATATACACAAACACACACACAAACTAATTATAGAAGCTTTATTTTGTAAATGTTATTAATACTTGATAGTTATAGTTAAGAAATAATAAAGCTAAAAACAACAACCAGTAATTGGATTAGAATTTAGCCCAGTGTAATTCAATTGAATATATGCATCAAAGAATCAGATGCATCAACTTGAGGGTGTAGACCAGCCCCAATGGAAGCACTTCTGTGAAGACTCTTGACATAGAGTGAATGGCACTCCTAATCTGTATTGTGGTATCATAAGAATGTAAAATATTTGTGGGGGAAGGGGAAAAATTAGAAATGTCAATCCTTCACATATTAAAAATGATTTATTGCAAATAGCACTGGCTATAAAAGTAGCTCAGTGGTGTGGATGAGACAGATTGAAAACCATTTTAAACCATTACTGTATCATAGCAAAAGTTGAAACATCTCTCCAGATATATGGAAGGAATTCATATTTCTTTTTGTCAACATTATCCTCAATTCTTAGTCATATACTATATTCCTGACCTGCTCAGGGCCATTGTAAAAAATAAAAATAACAATAATTCCTAAACTTAGATTGGATGTAACAAGAAATACCATCAAGAAACTCCTAAAATACATAGGTGGAAAAATTGAAGATCACAAAGTAATAGGAAATCTTTAATTATGGAAAGTCCAGAAATTACACTTAGTAAAATAGATGGCAAAAATAATGCTTATGTCTTGAATGATTATAACAGATATCAACTTATTTGGAATGGCTCTGTTTTGTTATAATTAACTTGCTAATTGGATCTATGTTATAAATCCAAAAGGACCTATAAAATATCTCATATTTGATAAAAAAATTTTTAAAAATCAATATATAAATACAATGTGATACATGTCTGCCATTGACAAATTTATTGCTATTAGCATTATGGTAAAATATCAAGAAATACCATTAAAAACAGGTATCAAAATACTCGTGGGACTAAGCAACTAAGATGGTAATTTAATATCTGCAAAAAGATATTGGAAGATTACATTTAAATCTTATCTTGTCTGATTAAAACAACAAAAAGAAAAATCCAAAGAAAGATTCTGAAAAACAAAAACATATCAAAACATCTTGATTCTTGCAATTAGCAGCTGAAAACAAATGCTTAAAGACTGAGGTGATAGAGGTCAATATAGGAAAAATAAAAATAAAAACAATTCATTATTAAAAAAAAAACCTTTGAGAAACTTGAAAGTAAGGGGGGAGGAAGAGAAAGAGAGGGAGGAAGATGAGGATAATGAGGAACATTCCAGTTATTGATTTGGTTATAAAAAAGGCAAAACAATAAAAAATGCAAGGTATACTAAACAACAATAATAAAGAGTGTGCATTGTGGATATGATTAATGATTAAACAGTTTCATCAAGAGAGTAGACTGAAACTCTAGCCTCTGTAAAAAACTGGAAAGAGGTGGGGATGGATAAAATCCATTAGTCTTTACTTCAAGTTCTAAAGTGGACATAATTTACTATTAAGCCCCTTCAAAAACTTCCTCTCAAATGCAGGCCTTATCTCACCTTTCTCAATACAAGGCATAACATATCTCCTAACAAAATAAGAGAACACTAGTGATCCATCCAAATATAACCCCATTAGTTTTTGTGTGCTTTATACAAATCACTTACAACTTGTATCACTGGGGGGGGGAGCTATAAACACTTTCAAAAAAACAATATATTGACTGTGAATGAAAATGTGTCTGCCAATAAATGCCGAGTGCAAAGAACAACTTATTGTCCATTTAATAAATACTAAACATGCTGTCATTATACTTCCTAACATTTATAGTGCCTTTGACGTTTATTAAAGAACGAGTTTTTGACTCTTTTCTAGATTGATGCCTTATTTACATGCTGAAAATATTTAAAAATAGGGCTTAGTATATTGAGAATGTTATAATATTAAATGCCCACTTGAAGGATATCTCTACTGAAAACATAGCTCCAAAACAATAATAGGAACAATTGCAATGATATACCTTTTGTTATGAGAAAGTTAGAGATCATCATTATTAAGTATAATAACACCAATTGAAAATGTTTCTTAAGATTTTACAAGTCATTGTTTTATCTGGTTGACTATAGATAAAGGTTTGGTTCATGATAATTCCACCCATTTCAGTATAGTTATCAATTGAATCCTTTATTGATATTATTGGAATTTGTCTTCTGACAATGCATAAAATATAGTAAACTTCTGGCATAAATATTAATTACCAGGACACATTTTATTAGGTATTGAGTAGGTGTTAATTTTTACAAGCTGCAATGACATGTTGCTTGATATCAACCATTTCCTAGCCTAACCTGTATTTGTCACAAATTCCAGGGTTTTTTTTTTTTTGGGGGGGGGGTGTTTTTTTTTATTATAAACCTTCCCCAAAAATCATGATGACCTGGGCATGAAAAGTTCTTTTAAAACCCCCCCCCCCCATTTCCATAAACAAAGGAGCATGATGATCTAGATATAAAGAGTGATATTGTAAGCAAATTAGAAGAACATAGCATAGTTTACCTCTCAGACCTGTGGAGATGGAATAAATTTATGTCCAAAGAAGATCTGGAACTCTTAATTGAACACCAGATGGATAATTTTGATTATATTAAGTTAAAAAGTTTCTGTACAAACAAAACTAATGCAGACAAGATTAGAAGGGAAGCATCAAACTGGGAAATCATCTGTACATTTAATGGTTCTGATAAAGGCCTAATTTCTAAAATATATAGAGAATTGTCTCATATTTATAAAAATTCAAGCCATTCTCCAATCAATAAATGGTCAAAGAATATGAACAGACAATATTCAGAGGATGAAATTAAAACTATAGTCATATGAAAAGTTGCTCCAAATCACTATTGATCAGAGAAATGCAAATTAAGACAACTCTGAGGTACCACTACACACCTGGCAGATTGGCTAAAATGATAGGAAAAGATAATGATGAATGTTGGAGGGGATGTGGGAAGTCTGGGAAACTGACGCATTGTTGGTAGAGCTGTGAACGGATACAGCCATTCTGGAGAGCAATTTGGAGCTATGCTCAAAAAGTTATCAAACTGTGCATACCCTTTGACCCAGCAGCATTTCTATTGGGCTTATATCCCAAAGAGATCTTAAAGGAAGGAAAGGGCCTCACATGTACAAGAATGTTTGTGGCAGCCCTTTTTGTAGTGGTTAGAAACTTGAAACTGAATGCATGCCCATCAATTGGAGAGTGGCTGAATAAATTATGGTATATGAATGTTATGGAATATTATTGTTCTGTAAGAAATGACCAGCAGGCCGATTTCAGAGAGGCCTGGAGAGACTTACCTGAACTGATGCTGAGTGAAATGAGTAGAACCAGGAGATCATTATACATGGCAACAACAACACTATATGACAATCAATTCTGATGGACATGGTTCTCTGCAACAATGAAATGTTTCAAACCACTTCCAATTGTTCACTGAAGAAAGCCATATACACCCAGAGAGAGGGATGTGAAATGTGGACCACAACATGACATTCTCATACTCTTGATTGATGTTTGCTTACATTGTGTTTCCTTTATCTGATATGTGTTTTGTGTAGATACGATTATTCTTGCACAACAATGATGTGTGGAAATATGTATACATACATTCGATTTGTCAAGTATTTTAAAATAATTAACATGTAGTAGATATTCTACCATTTAGGGGAGGGGTGAGGGGTAGGGAAGAAAAGTTTGTAACAGAAAGCTTTGTAAGGGTTAATGTTGAAGAATTACCCATACATATGTTTTGCAAATAAAAAGAAAAAAAAATTGATCATCATATAGTCTTGTTGTTGCTGTGTATAATGATGTCCTGGTTCTGCTCATTTCACATAGCATCAGTTCATGCAAGTCTCTCCAGGCCTCTCTGACATCATCCTGCTGGTCGTTTCTTATAGAATAATAATATTCCATAACATTCATATACTGTAATTTATTCAGCCATTCTCCAATTGATAGGCATCCATTCAGTTTCCAGTTTCTAGCCACTACAAAAAGGGCTGCAACAAACATTCTTGCACATGTGGTTCCCTTTCCTTCCTTTAAGATCTCTTTCGAATATAAGCCGAATAGAAACACTGCTGAGTCAAAGGGTATGCACAGTTTGATAACTTTTTGAGCATAATTCCAAATTGCTCTCCAGAATGGTTGGATCCATTCACAGTTCCACCAACAATGTATCAGTGTCCCAGTTTTCCCACATCCCCTCCACCATTTTTCATTATCTTTTCCTGTCATTTTAGCCAATCTGAGAGGTATGTAGTGGTATCTCAGAGTTGCCTTAATTTGCATTTCTCTGATTAATAGTGATTTGGAGCACCTTTTCATATGCAAGCAACCTATTTAAATAGAGATGTCAAACTAAATCAAAATAACAAGCATATTTAAAAGCTTTCTAAGTGCCAGGAGCAGTGCTAATACAAATATAAAGAGAAAGAAAGGCAATTGTGGCAGTCAAGGATTTTGAAATTGTTTTTATTTAACATTTATTCTGAGTTCCAAATTCTCTCCTTCCCTTCCCTTCTCCTTTCTTGAGAAGGCAAGCACTTTTTTAATTATATATATGCAATCATGTAAAACATATTTCCATGTTAACTATGTTACAAAAGAAAACAAAAGACTAAAACACACACACACATGAAAACTAAAGAAGGTTTGTAAAAACATGCTTTGATCTGCATTCAAACTCCATAAATACTTTCTCTGTGGATGGATAGCATTTTTCATTATAAGTCCTTGGGGATTTTCTTAGGTCATGGTATTGCTGAGAATAGCTAAGTCATTCATAGCTGACAATTGTAAAATATTGCTTTTCTTGTTTGCAGTATTCTCCTGGTTCTTCTTATTTCACTTTATATCAGTTCATCTAAGTCTTCAGAGGTTTTCTGAAAACATCCTGCTCATTATAGCACATTAGTGTTCACAACTTGTTAAGTTATTCCCCAATTTTGGGGCATCCCCTTAATTCCCAAATCTTTGCCACCATGAAAACAGTTACCATAAATATTTGTGTATATAATGATCCTTTCAATTTTTCTTTTGTCTTTTTGTGGCACAAACTTTGTAGTGGACTAAGTGGGTCTTAGGATATACAATTTTATAGCTCTTTGGGTATAGTTCCAAATTTTTCTCCAGAATGGTTGGATCAGTTCATAATTTCACCAACAGAATATTAGTGCCCCAATTTTCCTACATCCTTTGCAAAATTAATGATTTCACTTTTCTGTCATATTAATGAATCTGATATCTGTGAGGTGAAATTTCAGTTGTTTTAATTTGATTTCTTAAATCAATAATTATTTAGAGCACTTGTTCAGATGAACATAGATAGCTTTGATTCCCCTCCCCCTGAAAATGGCCTGCTCATATCCTTTGACCATTTATCATTTGGAGAGTAATTTGTATTTTTTTTTAATTTGATTCAGTTTTCTACATATTTCTGAAAGTCAGCCTTTATTAAAGAAATTTACTATTAAAAACCCCATTTTCCTGCTTTCCTTCTAATTTTGGCTGCATTGGTTTTGTTTGTGGGGGAAAAATTATAAAATTTGAGATAATCAAAATTATCTGTGTGATATGTAATAATACTCACTATCTCTTGTTTGGTCATAGATCCTTCCCTTATGCATTAATTTGCCACAAAAAATATTACATGTCTCCCCCCACCAATTTGCTTAGGATATCACAATTTATGTCTAAGTCATATATATATTGTTCATCTGATTCTGATACACAGTATAAAATGTTGATCTATATTTAGAACATGCCAAACTGCTTTCCAATTTTCCTAGCAATTTTTGTCAAATATGGAATTTTCCACCCCCAGGTTTAAGATGTTTGGGTTTGTCAAACACTAAATTACTATAATTATTGAACTTTGCATTTTAGTAGGAAAAGACAACATGTAAAAGGAAACTCAAAAGTTTGGAGAGAGGTAGAAAATATTATTTAAGGGGCATTTCAGAGAAAGTCCAGAATTATGAGTGGAGCCTGGAGAGGAAAAGAGACATTGGTGTCCTGACAATGGAAGAACCAACCAATCAGAGGAAACAGTCACCTCAAATTAATGTAGTTCTATTGTGAAAGAGCCACAGGTTATGTGAATACTCTGGGTACAGAGGACTCAGGGAAAGAATGAATTTGCATACGTGTAAGTCACCTCTTCACAAGCAGTTATATTTTAAGTCACAGATAATGCTATTGTTTTTAAGCTGTGACCTAAGTAAAAAATGGTTAACTCTGTAGTTTGATTTTAATTTCAAATGACTTTTGATGATGTCAAAGTTCTAAGTTATTTTGTCTCATTATTTGATATAAGAATTACATTTTTAATATTAGCATCCTTTTGTGGGTCAAACTATTTTCATATCCTAAGAAGGAGGAAGAGGAGGAGGAGTAGGAGGAAGAAAAGAAGGAGGAAGAGAAGAGGGATGAGGGAGAGGGGAGAAGGAGAGGGAAGAGAATTTCTAGTAACAATTTAAACTTGTCAAAGCAATTAAAAGTTACTATTTTCTATTTCAGCAAATCTTCTAATACAACAAAAACAGCCTTTTAAAATAGACACCTCTTGAAAGGGCCCCACATGTGCAAGAATGTTTGTGGCAGCCCTTTTTGTGGTGGCTAGAAACTGGAAACTGAAGGGATGCCCATCAATTGGAGAGTGGCTGAATAAATTATGATATATGAATGTTATGGAATATTATTGCTCTGTAAGAAACGACCAGCAGGACCATTTCAGAGAGGCCTGGAGAGACTTGCATGAACTGATGCTGAGTGAAACGAGCAGAACCAGGAGATCATCATACACAGCAACAACAGTATTACATGATGATCAATTCTGATGGACATGGCTCTCTGCAACAAAGAATTGTCTCAAACCAGTTCCAATTGTTCACTGAAGAAAACCATATACACCCAGAGAGAGGGAAATGAAATATGGACCACAACGTAACATTTTCATGATCTCTATTGACATTTGTTTGCATTGTGTTGCCTTTCTCTGATTCTTTTTTTTTCTTGTAGATAGGATTTTTCTTGCATAACTTCTCAAGCATTTCAACATTATTAACATGTAGTGGACTTCCTGCCATCTAGGGGAGGGGAGGGGACTGGGGGTAAAATTTGTAATGGAAAGCTTTGTAAAGATCAATGTTGGGGAACTACCCATACATATGTTATACAAATAAAAAGCTTTAATAAAAAGAAAAAAAGAAAAAAAAAAGAAAATAAAATAGACACCTCTTTCAGCCTTTGGCTGTCAATTCATGCAGACCTAGGCAGGATGAAGCAGTTTAATAATATTTCTCTGTCTCTTTGTCTCTGTCTTTCTCTCTCTCTGGGTCTGTCTCTCTCTGAGTATGTGTTGTTGATCGCCTTTTTTTAGATTACTGTTTTAGTATAAGTGAGAGGTAAGTTCCTCAGCAAAGTTTTACAACATCATCTTAATCAAAAATATTGATTTGTCACTCTTTAAAAGCTTATTTTGGCAAATTTCTGTCTGAGGTGTAACACATCTAGTTGAAAATTATTTTAAGGTAAAGATTTCATCTTCTTTTGCCATGTAAAATTCTACAGCCCTTCCTCCCTCTTTTCTAGTATATGATTTAAACTCACAAAATTGATTATTATGGTCAGAATCCCAGTTTTCTGTTCTCTTTAAGAATAATGGGAATTTGCATGTAAAGTCTCTGTGTGTATGTGTGTGTGTGTGTGTGTGTGTTTAAAGTCAGTGGATATAATCTTTTCATGTTTTCATATTTGAAACAAAAATAGGTTGACTGATTAGAATCACTGTGACAGGAAAAAAGTTTCATGGCTTCCTGGCCCAGGACATGTCTAATACTTGAGGTAAAAAAATATGCAAAGAATAAATAATCCCTTCTTATGGTTAGTCAGACTGTCAAGAAGCGAAGAAAGAAATATTGCAGAAGATTGTTGTCTTGCCTCCCCAGGGGAAAATGATTCAGAGCTTCATCACACCTTTGGATATAAAATTAGTTTGACCCACAAAAGAATCTGCCTTTCTTAATTCAATACACATCGGGAAGTCAAAATGATGTCAGTGTTTTTGTTTTTTCTATATCCAGTAATAAGGGTCTTTTCCATGAAGTATTTAGGGCTACTTTGGGAACCCTGTTTATGACTGCCTATAATTTGTTCAAATGAATTAGGAAAATAAAAACTTAAAGAAAAAGAAAATGCAGATGATCTGTTTATAAATCTCTTAAAACAACACACAAAGAAAAACATCACAAATATTTGAGTGGTTTCATGGGACAGTGGACAGATCATTTGAGTAAAATCTGGGGAGGCTAATTCTTTCTCATTCCTTGTCTGTCCCTAGGCAATGTGGCTCACCTCTGGGAATTTACATACTCTTTTATAATAGGAAGTAATTAGACAAGATGATCTCTCCCGTTCAAATTCCTCCTTGAAGACTGACCTTCTGTGAACTCACCATGATCTATTAGAACACATGAAAAATGTGGTTTTCCCTCTTAAATTCTGGAGTTGAAAATAAAAAGCATGCATGTGAACTGCCCTTTCTTTCATAACAATAGGAATTTGGATAGAGATCAAGGCATGAACATATCTTAAAATTAGTATTCACCAAAAATTGATGATCATTTGAAATCTTAATGATGTGATAGAAAAACACAATGAGCTTGGAGGCAGAAAACCTGAATAGAAACCCCAAATTCATCACTTAAAAGTTATATAACTTAAATAGCTTATGCTCCCTGAGCCTCAGTTTCATTATCTTCAAAATGGGATAATTATATACTATATATCTGATGGGATAAGATAAGAGATGTATGTTTTGTAACTATGGAATGATAACTTTGTTTTTTCATCCAGACCTAGTGTACAAACTCCCTCTATGGATGCAGATTAGTCCACAGTTTCTTGGAACATTGAAAGCTTAAATGATTTTCCTATAGCTACCACAAGATGTTAGTTCCTTAGAATGTATTGTTATATTTTAAATTTGAACATTAACCTCTCAGAGAACAGCAATTTGGAATATAGCATTTTCATTCTTTTTGTTGTTATTTGCTTGCATTTTATGTTCTTTCTCATTTCCTTTTTTTTTGCTTTTGATCTGATTTTTCTTGTGCAGCAAGATAATTGCATAAAATATATGCATATGTTGGATTTAATACATATTTTATGATGTTTAACATATATGGAATTACTTGCCACCTACAAAAGGAGGTGGGGAGAAGGAGAAGAAATTGGAATGCTAGGTTTTGCAAGAGTTAATGTTGAAAAAATTATCCATGTATATGCTTTGAAAATAAAAAAAAAACTTTAATAAGATTCTAAAAAGAATAAAGAGTTTAATTTTCTTCCAGCACTTTAGTTATTATTATTTACTTTAGCTATAGGGCTGGAGGTGGAAAAATATCTTTAAGACCCTGGAACAACATTACTATTTGGGTGCATTTAAATAAGGTAATCTTAATATTGCAATTAGCAAAATTATTATTTGCTTACTTAAAGACTTCATAGCCTCATCAGTTTGGGTGTCTATTCACTAATATATATTACAACAGAGTGTGTAGTGTTTAAGAGGACTAACATCTCTGGTGTGAGCTGAATCATTTACAGGGTTGGTCATCTACTTTTGGTGTCCACCTAATTCACCCAACTCTTAAACTGTGGCTCCAACAATCATAGTGACCACATCCTAGTAAAGTGTCTCCTCAAATGAGTTAAACCAGATTAAGGGTCTCAAGCCTGTAAGAGTTATATGTATCTATATCATCAAGCATGTGAAGAATTTCCACAGTGGAATGGGCAGCTGAGAACAATTATTTCTAATGGTCAAGAAGGTGGTCAAAGCAGGCACTATGGAATGCTTAGAGTTTGGTCAGACATGGAAGATGCTAATATAATCCCCTGCATATTAGGACATTGTCAGTGATCTTGACTTTTGTCTTGGCTTTTGATGACTAAAGAAGAGAGAAAGAGAGACTAATGACTTTGTACAACTCTGTTTCACTTAAATACAATTCACACACAAGTCATCATCACAGATACTCTTCAAAAACAAAGAACAAATAACAATAAAACCTAGACCATTCTTACTCTCTTATTTTCTGTAGATCTTGTTCATAATGCTTCAATAAGTTCTTAATATGTAGTTTATAAAATAGCCTGGAGGTTCTCTAATATGTATTTTAGCATTATTGAGTGGGGAGGATCTACCTGTATAGTGTCTGATATTTTGCATTCCAGATAGTAACCAGCCCACCTCATTTTCCAATTCTAATTTTATGCTATTTCTTATGTTGCTTCTTATCTCAGATCATATATATTTCTCTGGAGTCTCTTTGAAGTCAACAAATGTCCACCATCCAGTTCTGAGTTGCCCTTTGAGTGATCCTGCTTTATTATTCTTCAGAGAGTATTGAATTCCATGACATAGTCATAGAGAATACCATATTAGTGTTAAAAAGATGAGAAAAGATTGTAGAGATTGGAATCACTAAACAATTTATAAGATGCAATTGACCTGCTCTTTTCTTTCTATTTAATTCTAGGACCAGCTCCTTGTTCATCTGCCCTTACTGTCCATCCATCCATCGATTTATACATGCATGCATCCATCCACATACTTATCAATTCAAGGGAGCAATCTCCATTTGTCCTGATTTATATATTGCTACTAGATCCAGATGGCTTCAAAGGAGAAAATGAGGCAGATGACTCTGCACAGCCCTTCTTCACAAATCTAATTCATCTGTGTATCATAGCATCACCTTCCTTATGTCATGGTCCTCTTCAAGAATGAAGGATGTACAGGGCAGCTAGATGGCACAGTGGATAAAGCACCAATCCTGAAGTCAGGAAGACCTGAATTCACTCAGACACTTAACACTTCCTAGCTGTGTGACCCTGGGCAAGTCACTTAACCCCAATTGCCTCAGCAGGGAAAAAAAAAAAAGAATGAAGGACACACAACAATTTATGAGTACCAGTATCAGTTGCCTCATTGGGGACTCAAGTGAAACTGGCCAGTTTGGCAATTCAGTTCTTTACTTCTTCTCTTTCTCCCATCCTTCCTCCTTACTTTTTCTTTTCCTCCCTTCTACCTCTCTCTCTCTTCCTTCTTTCTTTTCTTTCTTCCTTCCTTCTTTCCTTCTTCTTTGCCTCCCTTCATCCAAGCCCACAGTCACTGTTTGTTTCCTAAATGCTCAGAGTGAATGTAAATAGCATTTGTTTTTGTTTTAATCAGAAACCCTGAATGTCTATCCCTCAGAGATAGATTTTTTAAAGTAGGTAAATGAGGCCAACCTCATTTCTTACCTAGCCTACACTGAATGGATATTGCCTCAGTCCCATTGAGACCTGGCAAAGACATTAGCTTAGAAAGGTCAAGCTCTCCCACTGCAATCTGGATCATCTCTAGTCATCCTGATCTGTATCTTGCCACTGGACCCAGATGGCTCCAAAGGAGAATGTGAGGCTGATGATTTTTTCCAGCTCTTCCTCAATTAAAGCCAACTCATTTGCAAATTATAACAGAGCCTTCCTGACATCATGGTCCTTTACAAGAACAATGTGTGAGATCAATCCTATCAGCTGGTAATTAAAATACTTAGAGAGTAATTGGCCAGAATCACACACATTGAATTGACCCTGATACAGTGATGTTATTTTGGTCCTCTTAGAGAACAAAGGACAACAACCAACCAGTGTAAGTGACATTTTCAATCTACATTGTCTTACCTGTGTGGATTTTAAAGTGTAATTCTTTTAAGCAGATAAAGAACTCATTTAGTAGTCACTTCAAGATAATTTCTCTCATCATAAAATGAGAGTAGGGATGTGGTAGAACAAATTGAAAACAATGAAAGGGAGAAATATAATGAACATGAGATAAAAATGTGAGTCAATTTAACAGGACAAAGGAAAGCATGACACAAGAACATTCCCATGGTAAGCATGTATGACTGTGGCAAGAAAGAGGGATCATATAATATATTTACTTTGAGTAATGGGAGATGGGAAATAAGAAATCTATATATCAGAAAATCCATCTTAAATGAAAATAAATTGTAGCTTCAAAAGAGGGCATATATGAGTTCCAGAAGGCATGGACCATTTTGAGAATTAGGGAAAATATTAGGTAGAATAACCACACCATAGTTGTGATTAAGCAAGGTAAGTGTAGGGTGTGAGGGGCTAAGATATGATGATTTGATATAGGACCCAGGCTAATTTTTATACAACACACTGTTTATTTGAATTGCTTCCTGACTAAATTTTAGTAAGAATGAGACATGGCAGGAAAAAAAGGAAAATGGGATAACATCTACAAATAGAATATTTTAACATGTAACCATGTATGCAGTCTCAGTTTAGTACTCCAGAAATCATACACCCTCATAAAAGATGCACAAAGAAGAAAAGAAAGAAGTATTAAAACTGTAGTCCATAAAAAGGAAAATAGAATTCAAAATTCTCTGAGGTGAAATTGAAAGAATAAAAAGAAGGGCCAAACAATGAAAAATTATTGAGAAAAACAACAGAAGAAAAATGTAGTTTAAAATAAGAGATTGGAGGAAACTTATTAACTTGTCAGGGAGACAGAAGGGTCATTATATGGAAAAAAAACAAGGAAGGAAAGAAGAAAAGAAAGAAGGAGGGAAGGAAAGAAGGAAGAAAGGAAGCAAGGAAAGAAAGAAGGAAGGAGAAATAAAAAAGGGAGAGAAGAAAGAAAAGGAGGGAGGAGCCAAGATGGCAGAGAGCAGACAGGACTCTCTCTTACCTCCTCTGACCTTCTCTCAAACCAACAACAGATTAAGCCTCTAAACAGGTTTTGGAGTCAAGAGCCCACAAATATTTGGAGTACAACACATTTCTAGAAGAAGTTACCTTGGAAGAACTTCAAAAAAGCTCTGTTTCAAACGGGCTGGGGGACAGTCTGCCAAGCCCAGACCATAGCATGGGGAGACTGGGGGAAGAAGCCGGGACAGGAGTTAGGGTATTGCAGTTTTCAGGCACCTGGGAAACTTCTTTGAGCCTTTTAGGCTACTCCGTCATGTTTGCAAGCAGATGGTTTGGCAGATTTGCTTTTTGTAAAAGGTAAATTGTAAACCACTGAGCCTGGGAAGAATACCAGACCTAGCCCTGATTATTGTGCACCAGAAATCAATTAGCAAAACTGCCCCAGGGCAAATTAATGCAGCTGTCACTACTTTCCTCTGAACAGATCTCAAGCCTTAAAAAATGAATAAAAAAACAAAGGAACTCTTACCTTAGACTTTTTTTTTTTTTTTTTTTTACTGAGAGAGAGAATAGACCTCAAATACTGAGGTTCCTAAAGGTAAATCAATTCCAGAAAAAGCCACAAAGGAAGACATAAGCTGGTCCCCATTTCACTAGGCTTTCCTGGAAGATTGCATAAAAAATCTCAAAAGAGAATTAGAAGAAAAATGGGGAAATGAAATGAGATCATTGCAAGAAGGAATGGAAAAAGCATATAATGTCGTACAAAAGAGATATGAAAAAGACACTGATTCACTGAAAAAAAAATTGTGAAATGGAAAAAGAGTGCAATATTCAAAAAAAAATTTAAATTGGCCAATTACAAAAGGAGCTTAAAAAAGTAATTAACGAAAATAATACACTAAAAATTAGAATTGAACAAATGGAAGTGAATGAATCAATAAGATGATACAATAGAGGTCAGAATCCTGCTTAATTCTCCAAACATTACCTTTCTAGCAAGGTCAAAATAACACTTCAAATAAAATTCTGGAGTGTCATTGTCAACAAAAGGTCAGAGGGACCCATTTTTCCAGCCCAAGCCAAATCAAGAAGTTGGCAAGAGAGTTTTATGATGCTAGCTCTGGGCCAGCCCAAATCACATTTAGCAGCAGGACCAGAGGCCAACCTTGGAGGCACTGTGACAGCAGCAGAAACAGCTTTGGAAGCTTTATACCCAGAGAGGTTAAGGGAGTGAACAACTGGTCAGCAAGACAACATATTACTGGCACTGTGTGCAAGTGACACTGATTAGAAATTGCACTGCCCATATGTAGTTCTGAGTTATAATTCCAAAGTAAAGAGGAACTTTGTGATTGACTATAAGGAAGCAGGAGACAGTCTCATTTCCAAAGTAGTTTTTACAGCTTCAGGAAAGCAGAGTTTTAGGGCCAGAGTACCAGCACTTGGAACTATAGAGGAACAAAGGTCTTTCCTGGACAAAAGTCTAAGTACATGGAAAATGCCATCCATATCCAGAGAGAGAACTATGGAGACAGAACAAGTATCAAAGTATATAGTATTTCACCTTTGTTGTTGTTTGTTTACTAGTTTCTCATGTTTTTCCCCATTTGGTCTGATTTCTCTTGGACAACATGAGAAATATGAAAATATGTGTAAAAGAATTTTACATATGTAACCTATTGCTTGCTATCTTGGGGATGGGGGAAAAACTTGGAACACAAAGTCTTACAAAAATGAATGCTGAAAATTATTTTTACATGTATTTGGGAAAATAAAATATTACTGAAACATTAAAAAGAAAAAAAAAACACTTGATTACAGAATATAAAAGCAGTGACCATACCTCCCCCCAGATCATACCACTTTAGAAGCACTGGGCTCTCCAAGCTCTGGCTCTGCAAGTGGCAACATGGCTAAATGTGCAAAGAAGGTCAGTATTTTGGCCTTATGGCAAAAGAGGAAAAAACATTTACTAAAGAAAAGAACTCCTTAAGAAGAAGAATTGGTCATATAAGAAAAAAGATACAAAAACTCACAAATTAAATAATATCTTTAAAATTAGATATGGGCAACTGGAAGTTAATGACTCCATGAAACATAAAAAAAAAATAAAACAAAGTCAAAAGAATGTTTAAAAAATAAAAGAAAATGTGAAATATTGCATCTGAAAAAAATCTGTTAACAATAGATCAAGGAGAGATAATTTAAATATTATTTGACTACCTGAAATCACTGATTAAAAAAGGGGGGGAGAGTCTAGGTACCAAATCTCAATAAATTCTAAAGAAACACTGACTTCATATCTTGAATTAAGAAAATAAAATAGAAATTGGAAGAATCCACTGATAAATTATTATTATTATTTATTAAAGCTTTTTATTTGTATAACATATGTATGGGTAGTTCCCCAGCATTGATCTTTACAAAGCTTTCCATTACAAATTTTACCCCCAGTCCCCTCCCCTCCCCTAGATGGTCCGAAGTCCACTACATGTTAATAATGTAATAATACTTGACAAGTTGTGCAAGAAAAATCCTATCTACAAGAAAAAAAAAGAAAATCAGAGAAAGGAAACACAATGCAAGCAAACATCAATAGAGAGAATGAAAATGTTATGTTGTGGTCCACATTTCATATCCTTATCTCTGGGTGTATATGGCTTTCTTTACTGAATGAACAATTGGAATTGGTTTGAAACAATTCTTTGTTGCAGAGAGCCATGTCCACCACTGATAAATTATTGAAAGAGAAACAAACAAACAAAAAAATCCTACTGCAAGACAATTATAGCCAATTTTCTGAGCTTCCAGGTCAAGAAGAAAATATTCTAAGTAGTCAGAAAATAACAATTTGAATGCCATAGAGCTTCAGTCAAGATCACACAAGCTTCTACACTAACAGAGCAAAGCACTTGGAAAATGCTATTCTGGAAGGCTAAAGAGCTAGAATTATAATCAAGAATAATTAAAACCAGCAAAAAAGTATAATCTTTCAGGGGAAAAATAAACATTTAAAGGAGTAGAGTACTTTTAAGGCTACTTGATGAAAACAGCAGCACTGAATAGATCATTTGATATACAAACAAGCATAAAAATTTTTAAATGAAAGAAAAATCATAAAAAACTCAATGCAGTAAAACTGTTTACATTTCTAAATGGGAAGATCATACCTATAATTCCTAAAAAAAAAAAGAAAGAAAGAAAGAAAGAAAGAAAGAAAGAAAGAAAGAATGTTATTATGGCAGTTAGAAGTAGGTGTGAATGGATTATGTTGAAATGTTCTAAAAAATTAATAAAGTTGTGCAAGAATAATGGCCTAGGAGAATGGATTAGGAAAAAGTACATTGGGAAAATAATAATTCACATAAAGGTGCAAGAACAGGCTTTTACAGTGGAGAAGAAATGGAAAAGCATGACAGGCACCACATTAACCTCATATTCATTGGAAAAAGTTCAAAAAGGAAAGAATATATATATATATATATATAAACACTCAGTTGTGAATAGTAATTTATCTTGCCCATAGGGAAAAGAAATAAAAGAAACAGGGTGGTAGTGATAAAAAGTATGGAAGTTTAAAGGAGGGAGGGATTAGAAGCAAAAGTGACTTTTGATAAGGGATTGAACAAAAAAATGTGAGAAAAAAAGAAACAGAAGAAAATAAGATGCAGGGAAATAGAGCTTTCTTTTGATGAGATAATATCAAAAATACTTATAGGAAGTTTCTTTGTTAAGAGACTCTTTTCTGAAATATATAAGGAACAGTCAAGTTTTCAAAACAGACCTGAGTTCAAATTCATCCTCAGAAACTTTCTAACTATGTGCTCCTGAGCAAGTTACTTATTCTACGCTTGCCTTAGTTTCCTCATCTGTAAAATAGGGATAGAAATAGCACCCAACTTATAGTATTAACATGAGATAATGATCATAAAGAACTTAGAACATTGTCTGGTACACCATAAGCACTATTTAAATATTAATAGTAATAATAATTTCAAATTAATAATATTCCTAATATGTATATAAAAGAATAGATATGTATACACTATTTGGAGAACTTTCTCTTGTTGATAAACAACAAACAATAAACAATAAAGCAAATATCACATCACAAATCAACTTTGTGATATATAGACATGGTCTGCAAACTTATGACTTTTTTTCATCTTTATAAAAATCTTTGTGAAATTAATATGCATGCCCCTGCGAGAATATCCTGCATGGAATATGAGACATAAACCATACCTTTTTTTGCTATTTTATTTCTATTTTTGTAAAAAGGCAGTCCATTTCCTTCTTAATTAAAAAAACACAAATCCATTTAATGGCAATGGATCTATCAAAGTTAGATTTGAATGCCCCAGTTTCCTGGTCTGTTAAATGGAGATAATGATGCCTTTCTTAAATACTTCATAGGATTGTTTGAATACTCAAATTTGATAGTGAAGAAAGAATACATGAGTTTACTTGGATAGGTCATATGGGAGTGAAGATTTGCATTTGCCAATAAGCCAAGGGTATATACCTCTCCATGGGAAAGGGGATCTTGTCCCCAAAAGAAAAGTCTAACTCCATAACAATTTTGTCAGCTCCTTCAGTGAAGGCAGATGAAGATGTCATTTCCCTGCTTTTGTGGAATTTTATTTAGAACATCTGAATTTAAATCTCAGCTCTGCTGAGGCTTATTTGTGACTTTTTGACACATAACTTCTCTCTCTTCATTTGGTATTTTTACCTATTGCAAAACATAGAATTGGGATAAGATAATCTCTATTACCTTAACTTTAAATACAGTGGTCAGTGCAGACTCTGCAAATATGACTTTAAGATTTGTCTGACATGATTCTGGTCATTTTTCTGCTTGCCATTCTTTCTAGAGTTTACTGTGCTTCAATTCCCCATTATTTTACTATTTTGAAAATTAATACCTATTTGCTCATATTTCCAGCAATAGAAAGCAAGCCTGTTGGAAGCCCAATTTGATCTATGGGTCTATTTTAAAAATCTATTAAATGATTGATTAAAGTCATTTAAAAGCTCAGTGCCTCAATTTCCCCCATCTGTAAAAGGAGGAGGTTAGAATAAATAGCTGGTGTCTAAGATACCTTCTAATTCTAAATTTATGATGGTATGATTCTTTTAATTAAATTTATTAAAAGAAATATCGAGATAAATGATTGGAAAGAAACTAAATCCAGAGTGCAATAAGAAATCTACAGAAAAGTTCAGGTTCTACTCTTAGAAATTTCTTTTGTGGGGAAGAAAGACAATGGGCCAATAGGCTAATGGGAGTTCCCTGGCCATGCTCCACACTTAAACTGCTCTTTTGGTGGCAGACAGTCACTGCCTTTTTTAAAAAGAAGTGACACTAGCTGGGGACGTAACCTTTTCATGTGTTTGAATAATAATAATAAAAAAAATCTCACTGTGAAAATTTCCTGGCTGTCAGAAACTCAGTGACTTTGGACCATTCACAGATTTAATTATGTCACTTAAGGGTTGCTTTAATTAGTATCAAAATCTGAATGAATGGGGGTTGGGGGAAGGGAGGAGAAATCAACATCTCCAGATGCCTAGTATTATACTATAAACTCTGTAGTTATTAAAAAGAGTCATTTAAAAGCTTTATTAGGTCAGCCAATATTAGTTTCCAAAAATAAAGTGAAATCAAATGAAATAAATTTAAAGTTGGCTGTGAATGAAGACAGAGTTAAATACAGTTTTAAAGAAAAACAAGTGACTAGTAGAAATTCATGAAACCTGGGGGTCTTTTTTGTTAAGTTTTATCTGTTGTGTTTGAAGTATACATGAATCGTTTTAGTCACCAATTTAATTTAGTAGCCACTAGTTAAGAAATTTGGAGATCCCCATTACTTATTAACACATATATCATAGTTAACATCAATATAATGCTATTTGGTTTATTAAATACTTTACAAATAACATGTTGTAAATGAATTGAATTTAAATGTGAGAGATGTACAAAGTCTATAACATGATTTTCTCTTCCAGACTCATTTGGATCCAATGGCAAGACAAAGATCATTATGACTGGAAGTGGCTTTGGATGGAGTGGAAGTTTTTTCAAGCAAAGGTCTTTCTCAGGTCTCAGTTTGATTGAAGCAATGCCCATTCAGTGATTAAGATTAGAAAAGAAATAAGACAAAAAACCACCTCATATACATGTATATATACACAAATACATGTGTGGGTGTGTCTGTGTGCACACTATGTGTGGGGGAACATGTGCCTGTATGGTTATCTCTGGGAGGAGAAGATTCTAAGAATTTTTGGCCAAAACAGAAACAAACAATTGCAGTTTAACTCTCAGCAATCAGGGAGTAAAGGACCTATTCTCATCAATGAGAAGCAGAGGCATTTGGGTTCAAGGCATGGTCCTTAAGAAAATAAATCTAGTCCCTACCCACCAAGATAAAAAAAGAAGGAAGGAAGAAAAGAAAAAAGGAAGGAAGAAAGGAAAGAAGGAAGGAAGGAAGAAAAGAAAGAGGGAAGGAAAATAAAAAAGGAAAAAGGGAGGGAAAGAAACAGTGAAGGAGGGAGGAAGGGAAGGAAAGAAGGAAGGAATGAGGAAGAAAAGACAAAGGAAGGAGGAAAGAAATTGCCCAACTATAGAATTACAGAATGATCAGTTAGCAGGTATAGTGAATAAAACACTGGACCTGGAATCCAGACTGAACTTCCTGAGTTGAAATCTGGCCTCTCAAATACTTACCAGCTGTTTGATCCTGGGCAAGCAACCTTCTTTGCTTCAGTATCCTCATCTGTAAAATAAACTGGAAAAGAAAATGACATAACATAGGGTCATGAAGAGTCGATATGAATAGAATGACTGAATAAGAAGTATGGAATCATAGAAATAGATGAAAAACAAAAATTACCAAATACACAACCACCATCAAAAAGCCTGACATGAACAACATTTTTCTTTGTAAACTATTTAATGTGGAAGTATCATCTTTAAACCACTTAAATAATTTGCTTCCTTGTCAATAAATTAGGTAATAATAAGTTAACATTTATACAATACATTATATATACACATACACATACATATATATACATATATATGGATGTGCATATTTATATATTATACACATATATTTGAAAAGAATATCTTTCATGCTCCTTATAATAACTCTGGAAGATAAGCATTATTATTGTTGTTGTTGTTATTTACATTTTTCAGATGAAAAGACTGAAACAGATATATAGTTTAGGTGACTTGCCCAGGATCACATAGCTTAATAAGGACTTATTTTAATTAAGAATTTCTTAGCTTCAGACCCAGGGCTCCATCCACTGTGGGCACAATGGACCTAGAAACCATAAGGCTTATGTTCAATTCTCAAATCTGATATTTACTTATATATGTTATATATTAGTCTAGGCAGTCACTTCATGCAATTAATTAGTGCCCCCAAACAACTAACTCTTACTATGTTGTTGACATTGATAAAGCTAATCCCTGATGTTGCCAATTACTTTGCAAAAATATTTGAAATTACGAGAAACAAAAATGATAACCAGTCTCAAACCTAGAGTCTAGTGACCAAGTAGAAGCTATCAAATTATTTGAGAATACTTAACTAAGAGAGGGGAATCCTTGAATTTTTGAGATATTAATACCACTTAAAAAATGCTCATTATTTTATGTCCATACTTTTGGCCAATAATTCTTCTCTGGAAGATGTTTCTTGTATGATACTGAATCAGATTGGTTAATCTTAAAGAAAATTTATTTTTCTCTCTTGAATGCTAAAATTAGTATCTACATCCCTAAAAAATATAATTGTATTATAGGACCTAGGATGATAAGGAATCACAAGTATAAGGAAAGAAGTACCTTACAAGTAATGTAATCCAGTCTCCTAATTTTAATTTGGAAAAATTGGGACCCCCAAAACTTAAACTTTATGAACTTTACTTCATATTCTTTGATTTCAAATTCAATATTATCATGTATCATTTTTCACAAGTTTATACCCTGCTCCTTAATCATGAATTAGGGGGTGGTAAATCATACATTCCCACCACTACAATATATTTCATTAACCCAACAGAACTTTCCTTTGTTTTGTCTTTTTTAATGGCAATCTAAGAAGTATCTTATATGATTTTTTTTATTAAAGCTTTTAATTTTTCAAAATACATACATGGATAATTGTCAACATTCACCTCTACAAAATCCTGGGATTTAATTTTTTTTTCCCTTTCTTCTCCCCACCCCTTCCCCTGATAGGCAAGTCATCTAATAGATGTTAAACATGTACAATTCCTCTATACATTTCCACAAATGTCATGCTGCACAAGAAAAATCAGATCAGAAAACAAAAGGAAGTGAGAAAAAAATGCAAGAAAACAACAAAAAGAATAACAATTCTATGTTGTGGTCCACATTCAGTTCCCACTGTTCTCTCTCTGAGTACAGATGGCTTTCTTCATCATAAGGCCTTTGGAACTGGTCTGAATCATTTCGTGGTTGATGAGAACTATGTCCATCAGAATTGATCATTGTATAATCTTGCTATTGTCATGTACAGTGATTTCCTGGCTCTGCTCATTTCACTAAGCATCAGTTCATGTAAGTCTCATCAGGGCCCTCTGAAATCATTCTGCTGATCATTTCTCATAGAACAATAATATTCCATAACATTCATTTACCATAACTTGTTAAGCCATTCTCAAACTGATGGGCATCTATTCAGTTTCCAATTTCTTTCTACTACAAAAAGGGCTGCTGCAAAGATTTTTGCACATGTGGGTTCCTTTGCCTTGTTTATGTTCTCTTTAGGATACAAGTCTTTTTTTTTTCTTTTTTTTTAATATAAAGCTTTTTATTTACAAAACATATGAGTGATTTTTCAAGATTGACCTTTGCAAAAACTTTTTTTTCCCAAGCTTTTCCCCTCCTTCCCCCCACTCCCTACCCCTAGATGACAGGTAATATAATACATGCTAAATAGGATAAATTATATGACAAATACAATACATGTATACATATCTATACAGTTATAGGATACAAGTCTTGTAGAAACACTGCTGGATCAAAGGGTATGAACAGTTTGATAGACCTTTATGCATAGTTCCAAATTTCTTTCCAGAAAAATTGGATCAGTTCACAATTCTACCAATAATGTATTAGTGTGCCAGTTATCCCATATCCACTCCAACATTCATCATTATCTTTTACTGTCATTTTAGTCAATCTGAGAGGTATGTAATGGTACCTCAGAATTGTCTTAATTTTCATTTCTCTGATCAATAGTGATTTGGAACACCTTTTCATATGACTAGAAATGGTTTTAATTTCTTCATCTGAAAATTTCCTGTTCATATCCTGCAACCATTGATCAATTGGAGAATGGTTTGAATTGTAATAAATTTGAGCCAATTTTCTCTGTATTTTAGAATGAGACCTTTATCAGAACCCTTGAATGTATTTTTTCCAGTTTATTGCTTCCTTTCTAATTTGGTCTGCATGTTTTTGTTTGTACAAAAACTTTTTGACTTGATATAATCAAAATTATCTATTTTGCATTCAATAATATACTCAAATTCTTCTTTGGCCACAAATTCCTCCCTTCTCCACATATCTGAGAGTTAAACTATGCTTTATTCTTCTAATTTGCTTATATCATTAAGTCTAAATCATGAACCTATTTTGATCTTATCTTGGTATAGAATGTTAGGTGTGGGTCACAATTTCTGCCATGCTAATTTCCTATTTTCCCAGCAGTTTTTGTCAAACAGTGAATTCTTATCCCCAAAGCTGAGGTCTTTGGCTTTATCAAACACTAGATTGCTATAGTTATCTACTATTTTGTCCTGTGAACCTAACCTATTCCACTGATCTGCTATATTTCTTAGCCAATACCAAATGGTTCTGATGACCACTGCTTTAAAATATAATTTTAGTACAGCTACACAACTTTCATTGGCATTTTGTTTCATTAATTCTCTTTAAATTTTTGACCTTTTGTTCTTCCAGATGAATTTTGTAATTATTTTTTCTAGGTCTGTGAAGTAATTTCTTAGGAGTTTGATTGGTGTGGCACTGAATAAGTAGATTAAGTAGTATTGTCATTTTTATTATATTAGCTTGGCCTACCCATGAGCATTTGATATTTTTCTAATAGATTAGAACTGACTTTATTTGTATGGAAAGTGTTAATATAATTCTTGACTTTACTTTTGCAAGTAGACTCCCAAATATTTTATATTAATTACAGTTATTTTTAATGGAATTTTTCTTTGTATCTCCTGCTGGACTTTGTTAGTAATATTTTTAGATGCTGGGCAACTTTCATAATGTGCAGTGTTTCTAGTAGTTTTTTAGTTGATTCTCTAGGATTCTCTACATATATCATCAAATAATCTGCCAAGATAATTTTGTTTCCTCATTATGTATTCTAATTTCTTTTATCTCTTTTTTCTTTCTTATTGCCCAAATTAACATTTTAAATACAATATTGAATAGTAATGGTTACAGTAGACAACCTTGTTTTACCCCTGAACTTGTTGGGAATAGTTCTTGTTTGTTCCCATTACATATGATGCTTGCTGATGGTTTTAAATAGATGGTTTTAAATAGATGTTGCTGATCATTTTAAGGGAAAGTCCATTTATTGTTATACTCTCTAGTGTTTTTTTTTTTTTTTAATAGCAATGGGTGGTGGATTTTATCAAACGCTTTTCCTGCATCTATTGAGGTAATTACATGATTTTTGTAGTTTGGTTATTGATATAGTCAATTATGCTAATAATTTTCCTAATATTGAACCAGCCCTGAATTTCTGGTATAAATCCTACTTGGTCATGGTGATGACTTGCTATAATCTCTTTGCTAATATTTTATTTAAGATTTTTGCATCAATATTCATTAGGGAAATTGTTCTATAATTTATTTCTCTATTTTCACCCTACCTGATTTGGGTATCAGCACTATATCTGTATCACAAAAGTTATTTGGTAGTACTCCTTCTTTCTCCATTTTTTTCAAATAGTTTGCATATTATTGGAATTATTTGTTCTTTAAATGTTTGGTATAATTCACATGTAAATCCATGTGGCCCTGGAGATTTTTTTCTTAGGGAGTGGATTAATAGCTTGTTCAATTTCTTTTTCTAAAATGAGACTATTTAAATAATTTCTTTCCTCCTATGTTAATCTGGGAAATTTATATTTTTGTAAATATTCCTCCATTTTACTTACATTGTAAGATTTATTAGCATGTTGGGCAAAACAGTTCCTAGTTATTGCTGCAATTTTCTATTCATTGGTGGAAAGTTCATCCTTTCTATTTTTGATGCTAATAATTATTTTTTCCTTCTTTCCTTCTGATAACTAAAGGTTTATCTATTTTGTTGGCTTCCTATCTGATCTTAAAATAAAGGAAAATCTTCCTAAATTCTTACCATTTATTAATTAGTTAGAAAGATCTAGTCTAAAAAGTACTTTTTATTGTCATATGTTTAAATTTGGATATAAAAAGACCCAATGGAATGACCATCCCTCCCTGCCCCATTCCATTCTCTTTATGAGGTAAGCTAGACAAATGAGGCATTTTTAACTTTTTTTTTTATTGTTTCAGAGGTCTGTGTGATTGAACATTAACATAATTTTTCATGTATGTTGGGGGTGGAAGGGTAGTCTTTGTTCAAGTATAGCTGAATTACCTCATTTAAACCCTTAAAAATAATGGTTTTGACTATGGATCTGTTCATTAGTTCCAGATGTTACATTGTTAAGTGTCTATGGTTGTTTCTACTGCTGATTGGTGAAAGCCCACTGTATCTAACTGGCCCCAGACCCACAACATCCTTCATTCTAGTCACCTTCCTGCCTTTGTGTTTTACCCCTGCTGTTGCTACTACTGCTACTGGAACCCCACCCTGAGGCTATGAGCCCTGATTGGTAAGAAGTCATTATATTTAACTGGATTTAGACTCCAGACCATGTTATTCACTGACACCTTACTACCATACCATGTACATATGAGTGTGGAATGATCAAGTCCAGTATGACTCGCTGACCTCAGATCTTCAACTGCTGACTCCAGCAATTTTTTTTGCCACATTCTGTACATGTACTCTGCTCACCCTCATTCTTTAACTTCTCTCCTATCCCCCTCCACACATACTCACCCACCCAAACACTTTTATTTTTCCTCCTTCTGGAAGTAGTAATCAAATCAATACTACAATTACACCAATTTAGTAAGTGCCAATTCACTGCTTTATTGTTCTATCATGCATTCCTATGACTTCTCAGACCAAAACACATTTCCTTAAGTAACTCCCCTCCATAAATTGCTTCCTTTATTAAAATGTAAATTCCAAGAGGAACAGACACTGTGTCCCCTTTGTATTTGAATTCCCATGATTAATTCAGTGCTGCCTCCTGGCACATTGAACTTAATAAATACCTTTTCATTCTTTTATTTGTTCACCCATTCTCTCAGCAAGAATTTGTGAATCAGAGATTTTACTTATTAGCATATAAAAGTAAGAAGTTTATGATAATTTTGACTAGAGATAATGAAAAAACAGGAATATTCAAGGCCAGATTAACAAGGAGTTTTAGGATTCATTATGATATATATAAGATGCTAGGATTAGTGTCCAAAAGTACTGATAAGGTCTTCAATGTTATGTATGGTTATCAGAAGAATTGAAAAAATTAATTCCTTAGGCAGGCATGAAGAAGGTTCTGATAATGGAGATCAGTTTAATTCCCTGGTCCCACCCTCTAAAGGTAATCCAGTCAGAAATCCAAATTATATCAAGACCCTGAGGCTAAATTTTCCCTATGAAACTGCATATGACCCATGTTTTTTTGCTACCTTCCTTCAGGTTTGCCCACCATGGCACTCGGCCTTGTGGTGTCTTTCCCCTTCCTCTTTCCTCATGCTACATGGTATCTCCTCTAACTCCACCATGCTTCTCCTCCTTATAGCTTACTAACTCTGTTACAGTACTATGTTTCTTTCAGGATTTAGCCTGCCAGCTAAGGGCATACCTCAACCTCATAGGGTGTTCCCTTTCTAGTGGGTAATTGTGAATTCAACTGAGGAACTTGTCTTTCCTATGCTTTCCCACTCTATCTCATATTTACCATTCCAGTGAATATTGTACCCCTTCATTTTGTTTGTAACCTATTTCCTTAATAAATTTACTTTCTGCCAGAGACAACTGCCACTGTGAATTCTTCACATGACCAAACCCCAACTTTTGGTGCCTGCCATCATTTGGTGACAAACCCCACATCATAGATCACATCAGTACTGTGTTCAAATCTGAAAGCATAATGTTGAAGCATTCACTGATAAGCCAGAGGATGACCATAATAGTTAAGTTACTTAAAGATAATGTGAGGTTAATCAGATGACAATTATTTTTTATAACAAAAAAAAACAATTATTAATGATAACCATTTCAAGATCCATTCATTCATTCAAGGTCTTCATTTATATTGTGAAGGAATGGCAAAATCAACACAAAGTAATGCCAACCAGTAAGATGCATGATTTGAGATTGAAGATACTGGCTACAAAGTTAAAAATTTTTAAATGCTGGCCACTTGGTCTCGGGGCACTACTTGGCTTTTCATCTCAGGCAAAGGGATTTATCTGTTTTTATGAGTCTGAGAAATGCCATATTGGCTCTTCAACTTTACAAATCCATTCCCCAACCATATTTGACACAAAGAGTAAAAATTTTTTAACATCTGCACACAGTAATCTCTGCTTCAACTTTTGCAAGTATAAGACTCATAGAAGGAAAGACAAAATGATTTAGAAACACTTCTAAGAACAAATATCAAATGAATCTATGGAAAAAGCAACTATTTAAGACCCACAGAAAGAGTTTGAAAAATAACATCAATTCGTAGTCAGCACAAGAAATAGAAAATGTGAACATGTCACTCAAAAAAAAACATAAAAAGAATATAGAAAATGTCTCCTACAAAATAAAAGCTCTTTAGAAATTCTTGATATCAAACTGTGCATATCCTTTGATCCAAAAGTATCGGTACTTAGCTTATATCCCAAAGAGATAATAAAAAAGGGAAAAGGACCCATGTGTGCTAAAATATTTGTAGCAGCCCTTTTTGTAGTGGCAAGAAACTGAAAACTGAGTGAATGCCTATCAGTTGGAGAATTCCTGAATAAGTTATGGCAAATAAATGTTATGGAATATTATTGTTCTATAAGAACTGACCAGCAGGATTTTAGAGAGGCTTTGAAAAGCTTACAAGAACTGATACTAAATGAAGTGAGTAGAATAAGGAAAAAAAATGTACATAGCAACAGCAAGATTATACAATGATTAATTTTGACAACTGTGGCTCTTCAACAGCAAGGTGATTCAGGCCAATTCCAATGGTCTTGTGATGAAGAGACCCATCTGCATTCAGAGAGAGGACTGTGGGGACTGAGTGTGGATCACAACAAAATATATTCAAACGTTTTTTAAATTTTTTGCTTGCATTTTGTTTTCTTTCTCATTTTTTTTTCCTTTTTGAACCAGTTTTTCTTGTGTAGCATGATAATTGTGGAAATATTTATAGAAGAATTGCACATGTTTAACATATATTGGATTACTTGCAATCTAGAAGAGGGGATAGAGGGAAAGGAAGGAAAATCAATTTGGAACACAAATTTTTGCAAGGATGAATGTTGAAAATTATCTATACATGTGTTTTTTTATTAAAACTTTTTATTTGCAAAACATATGTATGGGTAATTCTTCAACATTAAACCTTACAAAGCTTTCTGTTACAAATTCCCCCCCCCCTACTCCCCACCCCTCCCCTAG